>DWNY01003132.1:0-10273 GCA_018250635.1 Telegonus apastus
AACTAATTAATTAACAAGAAGAACTAAGCATTTACTCTTTCAAATATTATTACAGCCTTATTTATTTATTTATTTATTAACTCTTTATTGACCATAAAATAAAATGGTACAAAAGGCGGACTTAATGCTAAGTTGCATTTTCTCCCAGTCAACCTTTAGGATGTGCAGAGAAAATAATTTATGGTAAGGAACGATCTGTTTCATATACTGCCGACTAATTTGTATCCAGTTGGTAAATAATATTACCTTACCTACACCTTTCAAACATTTTTTTCGCTACCAAAATAATCAAACGCAGAAGCGTTAACCGGATGTATTAACAAAATAACTGTTAAAATAAAATTAATTGCACAAATATTAAGTGTCATTTATTTAGGCCTTGTTACAGTTAATTATAAAATATGCCCATGACATGACTACACATCAAATATATGATCCTAGAATTCGATCCTCGGCCCCGCAGATTGAGAAGCCGAATTTCTAACCACCAAGCCATCATTACTAACACTATACAATTTATCGACTATTTACTTAAAAATGACTGCGCTTAGTCATCCCTTACACTTTTCTTCGAAGGGGAGAAAGATATTAAAAACACCCTTTAGATATTATCAATAACCTGAAAGCGAAATGGTTTTTGAATAAGAATAAAAAATACAAGCACGGAAAATGGCATTTGCGTTGAGAAACGATACTTTGAAAGGGAAATTTGTCGAGTCATTGAAAATGAAAGTTACGCTAGAAAAATATTTTATGTATGTCAAGTTGTCAACTGTTATGCCGTGTAAATGAGACTGGGTTTAGCGGGTATACTTATGGTGACGTAGAACTATTAATTATTCTGTTCCGGTGTTATGACTACATTTTTTATATAACATTGTTTTATAACGAGTCACCTGATTGTAAGCAACTGTCGCTTATTGACATCTGTAATCGACCCTGGGAGAACCAGAGTATCATACAGTAAGTTGTATGAGGCTCTTAAAGTTAGCCTAAATGCGTAATTGCCTTTGAATTTTACTTGGGCACTTCGTATATGTATTTTTCCTTACAACACACTTCAAACTAAAATACAGAAACGTTCAACACTGCTGCTATTAGGCAGAAACATTTTGCCGGTGCAGTCTTCGGGGACGAACAATGAAGAGTTCTACCACCTTGATACATATGTGGTCTAAGATGAACCAGCACTTTCGACAATGACTAAAGACATTTAAGATTAAAACTAATATTACATATGGTCCTGGGCGCCAATAATCATGTCACATCGAGAAAATTAAAATTATAGCATGCTTAAAAAGGGAAGTAAATCATTGTGACAAAATCTCAAAGAAACATCCTAAATAAATATAACAACAGATTGCATTTTAAAGCCATATTCATTAACGTTATTATTGGTCAAAAATGTAGACACCATGAACGTCTTTACGTTCATTAATTATTATGCGAGACCCTACATTCGGTGTAGGTCTGAGCGCCACTGGAATCCCCTAATCTCTACGTAGAACATAGTTAATTAAAATAGTAGCTGTACCCTAAGGTTAATGACATGAAGTCAAACGTAAGTTATATGGAAATTAAGTCTGCCAGTACGTAAAAGAATCATTATACACATTGGTAGCGAGTTGTTTTGAAGTAGTATGTTATAGAAGTAACAAAGGAGCATGCAGCCCATCTGATGGTAAGTGGCCACTGCCGCCCATGAAAATCTTTAATCAAAACTAGATCAGATCGGAGTCCTAACTGAGCTCGGCCACAGATGCTTTGTTATCCTGAGAACTGAGTTGGAACGCCTGTAATAAGTATCCCTTATCTTTAAACCAGAACACTTTTATCCAAACTTTAGATTAATATCTGAAACAAACATTTGGACAAATTATCTTCTACGAAGCTTATCCAACCGAATTGCAACACGAGATAGTCTCCTTCGACTATTTAGATTGTTCAATTGTTCTTCTAGATAGTTCTCTAGATAAATCTGCATTTTGACTGACTTTTCGTGTTTAAATACAGTGCTCATTACGCTTATAGTGTATCCATGGTTCTAACAACAAAATATTCTTATGAATATTTTAAATGCACCAGGTGATTACTACAAAAAAACGTTACTGTAAATATTATAATTCTAATATTACTCACATTATGTTTTCCCCCGTTTATTTATGATATTTTCATTGTGAAAAATATAATGTGAGCTTAAATTGTTACGATATAAAGCCGCGTAAGTGAATACACACATTAGTCACATAACCGCGACAGCGCTGCGAAGTCGTTTGTCTCGAGCTGTCCTTTTACACGCAGCCTTCTTACTTCCCTTAATATGCGGGTGAATAATTTCCTTCCCCAGAATTCGCGGGTGAATAATCTTCCGTCTCGGCCTTTTTGCGGCTTAAAAAATGATCCGCTACGCACGCCACTGATAAAACACAAACGGATTTGTATTATGCTAGACGGGTGCGGCCCTTTTCTATATTTAATTTTATAAGGCGGAAACGGGAATTTATGTTCATAAAATTTGTGGGTTTTATAATTTTTTATTGCTATTATTTAATTATTTGCGAGAGGGAAAAATTTTGGTTCATTTTAACGAAAAGTTCTCACAATTTAGTATTCTATTAAATCAAGTAAAAAAACTATAAAATTCAAAAGTAAAATCTTTGATATAAGTATAAATGGTACATAATTAAATGGTAATAAAAATAAACTAAATACAGAATTAAAAGGTAATTGAACCAAAATCCGTAATTTTAACATTGCCCAAAATTCCCTGGTCATTGTTTACACCGTTATAAGAATAGCATAATTTCACATAATATTCATGTGATTATGTATTGAACGTGTTTTCTAGACCAATTTTAAGAACTGTGTAACAAAATCCCAAGGAAGCAATTGAAGTCGCAAACGAAGCCCGCTTCATTGCGCTAGGCTCTAATCCTCGAAGACCAGAGGATGAGCGAGGAAATGAGATGTTCCATGTTATCCATGTCTTTGTAATGCTCAAAGGAACAAATGAACTGAACTCGTGTTTCGTGGTAAGCTCCTTGTCTTTTCTGGGATTTTTCTATCTTAATTAAGAAAATACCTTGCAAATTCCTTGAATTAACCCATTTGATCCTAATTGCAAATTGTAAGCGTGTCCTTCTTTAATCAAACGGTTGTTAAGTAAATAAGGCTTATTTAATTAAAGCAGACTGGTTAAATGAATATGTCAGATCGATTGCGGAAAATTACAGTGGTCTCTTTATAGCTCGGGACTAACTTTAATCTAAATAAAAAAATACAATAGTTATTACAAATTTATCAGTACTTAGCTTGTTACTTTAAACTTTTATTTTTAAGGTTCTCTAACAATAAATAATAACATTAGGTTGGCTATTTATATGCAACAGCATTCAAGTATTCCCAGTGCATATAATAGCAGAATAAAGAAAACTTGCAATCTTAATGAGCAAAACAGTCTTAAACGGATTGTGTCTGCTTTAAATTCAAGGCAAAACATTCAGTATTTAAATGCTGCTCACCCGGACTACACGCTTAGCAAATAATGACCGAGTGTCTCTCGGAATTTGGATTCACAACTAGCTGTTCGTGATCTGAATGCTCCGCTGCAAGCACTACGACATATTTTTTAAAAAAGTTTTTTGTACTATGGAAGTAGCAAACGAGCATGTAGTTTACCTGATGGTAAGTGGCAACGATAGTCCAAGCTTGATTTACATTTAAAGACGTTGAAGATGCAGTGATAACACAGTCGTATTTGTCTATTCAATATAGGCCTATATTTTGAGTTAGACTTCTAGCAATACATCGGTGAAAACTGCATTCAATTCCACCCAGTAGTTTTTGTGTGATGCGAGTACAAACATACAGATAGACAGACAAAATTTAAAAAAAAACTGTTGTTTTGACTGCTGTTGCTCTAACAAATAAATCTCTTTCTTTCGATATCTTTAATGTACTGCTTGTTACAATTATAAGTATAGATTGCGACGGGTACGCCCAGTGTCCCCTCGGTAGTAGTACGGTAGGTAATAAATACGATAGTACAAATTGTTTAGTAGAAAATTATTTTGTCTGACTCGGCACGCGTCTACCACGTTCAATGTCTGTCGATATAAGCAAGAGTTTATAGTCTTAGCTGAGGTTGATCACAAATGCGTTGCTACTTCTGACTAGTAACATGGGACGCTTCGTGATAACATCGTCATTATCACAGTCTTTCAAACAGAGAGCAGTAAGGCTTAACTGTTGTTACGAGGCAGAAATAGGTGTGATTGAAGTGCCTCGGGAGTGAAACTACGAAGAGTTCTATCACCTTCAAAGCTTACACAGTAGTTTTATATAACGAAAACTATTTGCTTTTCTTAAAGACTTTAAAAGGGTTGGAATTAAACAAGAAAAGTTACGGTCGCGTGTCTCGAGTCAGCTTAAGTGATATTCATGTTCTCAGAGAGGGCGCTGCCTACGCCGGGATAATTGTTTATTTACGACGATTAAACTTAGAATAATGACCGCACAAGTACTTACGGCTCTGGAGCTTAAGCAGTTACAAGCGTGGATTGCAATTAAGGGAGTCGGTTGTAAGACAAGAAAAATTTCTCGGTTCTTCAAAATTCCTTCCTTTTTGTTTTCCTAACTTAAGGATTCGTGAAGTTGGCTGTATTCTTTTATTTTTAAGTAATTATCTCCAAGAAACTCCGCTATTAAACTTTGTGCCAAGGAGAAAACATCTTAATTCTGGAGCATTATAATGAAATCACTACGTTAATTATTCTTGAGGATGC
Organism: Telegonus apastus; assembly: GCA_018250635.1. Taxonomy (NCBI): domain Eukaryota; kingdom Metazoa; phylum Arthropoda; class Insecta; order Lepidoptera; family Hesperiidae; genus Telegonus; species Telegonus apastus. Next base: position 4,785 of record DWNY01003132.1, read on the forward strand.
TTTCAATTTTGTTTGTGATTGAGTATAAGATACCAGATGTCTATGTGGTGCTTGGGATATTCTAGTGTATGTTTTAAGAATTATCTTGAAAACCCTTATATTGATATATCTAATGCATGTAATGCTTATGTCCGGCTGCTAAGCGTTCTTAAATCTGTATATTTCATAAGAATGTAAATCGCGCTCGCTATCTGTGTTTTTAAAATTACCTGCCGTCAAAACAACGGGATTTAATTCATGGAAATGTAGATAAATTCATAGTAAGAATCTTAACTTAACATTTAGGCTTTATTACATCAAAATCGATCCATTCTATCAAAAGTTATTATAATTTAAAATCAGAAGTAACTTATCTTACGTCGAATTGCCTACGTACGTGTATGTAATAGTTCCGCCGTAGTAGACTAGATGACGTTATTGTACAAACATCACTGACTCCCGGGCAAACTTCTAAATACCAAATGGCAGAACAACTTTCACCTGGTCAGCTAGTTAGAAAATAACAGCCTATGATACTACTATTATAAAAACCGGTGTAGATGTAGGTACTGTAGCCGGCTATCTACAAATAGACAGAGTAAATGAAATTATACACTATCCTAATACAAATTCAAACACGCTGATATTTATATCAAAATGGTATCTTTACTCGATGTAAATAGAAGACTCGATTGAATCGAAAAATATTAATCTCTTTCATGTAAATGAATATACTTCTTTGGGTTATAGTGCCAATTCAGACATGAAATGAGGGATATAGAAATAACCGGACCGGGACGAATTAAGTAAAGATAATAAAAATTCGCTAAAAATAAAGGAGATAGGAAAATTTGCTGTGTTCCTCGTTGAGAAATATTGGTCCTATAATGAAATATTTAATCTCGGTGTGCTCGGCCGGTGGAAGTGTCTGATGAGGGACGCCCGAGATGAAATAAAGCACTCAATTTTGTCTCGTTTGTTGTCTTAGGTTCGGAAGGCGGTTCGAAAAATAATTTTAACGTGAAAAATCGCCTTAGGAACTGATAATATTACGTTGGAACTACCTATTCTCGCTTAATTTCATGACCGCCTAATTAAAAACTGGTAAGTTTTCAGGACCGCAAAAACAATAACATTTACTGATTTGTTGTAAATTAATAGATTTAAAAATAAAAAAGGAAGGCTTTGTTATCCTAGATCAATTAAAAATATAAGACGACATCACGTGTTTATATGTGTAAGTCCAAAAAACAATAATAAAAATAAATAAATGTAATTTTCGCTAGGCACAAGTATTCATGTCAGATTAAGAAAGTATTGAATGTTACACTTTTGCACTAATCCAAATTCACATAGAAAAGGTTTAAAACACTGAAATCAAGCACAGAGGCGTTAACTTCTGAGGAGTCACCTGTTGGTCGGTATCCACATTAAAAAAAAAATTAAGTTATCGAAGAAGCAACCGTGGCCACTGCCATCCATGGACATCTGACGCATCTGAAATGGGCCACAGATGCGTTAATACTCCTGAGGACTAAGTTGGAACGCCTCGAATAAGTATGTCCTTTACCACTCCCTTCATAACAAAGCAGCGCTTACCACTGCTGTTATAAGACGATTGATTTGGTGCTGGTGCCGCCGGAGTTGAAACAAAAAATGGTTCCAGCACCTTTAATACACAGATTGCAATAGACTTTAACGTTTACAGAAAAGCAGAAGGGACGTTCCAATCGTGCATCCGAACCCAACAATGCACAACCGTCCGTGATCTATCGAAAATTGCCGAACAAAAACCGGATTAAGCCGGTTATCGGCGGCTGCTAATAATAATAGTGTCCCCAGTAATCCGCCATGATGGATGACAGCTCCACCCTCCCACCCCTTTTAATTGCCGGCGTGAATATACGGCCGTCAGTCATGGGGAATTTTCGATTTATATTATAATAAGTTCGATTCGGTTTTAGTCGCAGGGCTCCTTGACGGGCCCTTTAATAAAGGTTTGTCACTTGCGCGTGCATTCGCTTTGCCGCGGTTAATCGAATAAGGGCACCGCCCTTAAGAGTAGGTGAAACTCACTGCTTCATTTTAACGCGATCTTGCTTTTCTTTCTGTTATATGGTCAATTAGTGGGAATATTGTAAGATTAGCGTAAACGCGTTTGTTTGGGCTACCGTAACTGGGAATTCAAGTCGGGTCACACGGAATCAACCCCAGACAAGATTAGAGTCCTACCTGAGGTCAATCACAGATGCGTTGCTTCTAGTCTATACAAATAAATAAAATTGAAGTGTCTGTTTGTAATATTAAAATAACAGCTTTTTAATAAATGCATATAAGTATACACGGTACCTATAACAAAATTACAATTTAGAAAAAAAATGACTGTCTGCCTGTTGGCCTGAAGTATTCTTGTAAACGGTTAAACTGATTTTGACGGGACTTTCACTAGAAGATAGCCGACGGTCTAAGGCGTAACTAAGACTACTTGAATTTTTCAAAAGAGCACTAGCGTGCGCTCCACACCCATACGGCCGGCTGTCGTGTTCGTTCATGTCAGTTGCTATTAGGCAGATATTAATGGGCCTTTTTACTTCTTTAACGCGGATGAAACCGCGGAGATCAGCTAATACACAATAAAAATAATATTTTACGTTAGATTGAGTTAGTATATATACTAAGCTTGACCTTATTTTACGTCTTTGATATTGTCGACTTGACGTTATCAAAACGAGTTTCTCTCGCGAAATACAGACGGTATCAAGCAGAGGATAATAAATCACAGTGAATGATTGTCCTCTCTAATACGCTCAATATTGACAATGTTGATTTCGTCCGTTTTTCGTCATACTTCGGCACACAATGGACGAACATGATTGACGAATATTCGTCCCCCGCGCGCTGACATGTGGTCATCCGTCAAAATGTCAGATAATGCCACATCTTTGCTAGTCTATATAACCCTTATTTTTACAAATATAAAATTCATATTTGCTAATCACATTTTTAAAATAAATTTTGACTTATACCATTTTTTTAAATCAGCTGTTATATATTTACCAATCTGTCATAAATGTTTGTTATACAATGAATAATTAGCAGATGTATTGACTGTATCGAGTATTCTCAATGTTTTCACATGACACATCTATTTGATATGAACCGTGACATATTGAATAAAAGGTTTGTATGAAACAGTTGTTCTTTTGTACGCCACGGGGACGGAACAGATGTTGTAAATGTGTTTATTGTTATACAAACTGGTTACTTGTACCCATTGTAACAGTCGCCTATGACTTGATAATAAAATGTATTCAATTTGTCAAATCAATGAAATACTCGTCATCCATTGCTGAGCATGGGTCTCCGCCCAGAGCGAGGGTTTAGCTCATAATCCACAGGTTGCTATTTCTAAAATGATAGATGTCGCACACATGTGTTGTGGAGTTTCATGGCTGCTCCTCCACGCACCAAATAAGTGGTCTCTGCCACTGCCACCCATGGACATCGTTAATCAAACCCCAGTAAGTATACTGAGGTAGACTGCATGCTCGTTTGCTACTTCCAAACTATAAAAAAAGCCTTAAAAGCCATATATAATATATTAAGTAGACATTGTTTTGCAGTAAGATGTTATCTGAGAGGTATAATTTTATTTGTCGATTACTGCTGTACCCTCAAATTATCACCCCTCAACAAAGCCATTATTAAGCAATACCAGTTGACAATGAAGCTATGAACGGACCGTTAAAATACAGTCAGTGGTGTTTACGACAGACAATCTGAAGGGTGCGATAAAAATACTAAAAGTAGACGTGAATAGATTTTAGTCATACGCAAGATGATTTGCGTTACATTTGGTGGGTTTGATTTGTATAAGTTGGTATGAGGCATTTTAGGCCAATAACATTTATTGACAATTTTATGGAATTCAAGTAGAGAAGAGATCTGGCTTAAATCAATCACAGGTACAGGCGGGTTGCTCTCTCTGGGAACTAAATTGGAATGTATTGAAATGTCTTACCACATTTTAATAATTCCGCAGCATTTACAAGGAAGGGCATACTACAGGGAGGAGTAATTGTAAAAAAAGAGTAACACAATGGCTATCATTTTTAAACTATAAAGCCTGTAAAAACCTGTCACCTAGATTCAATATAATAACACATTCTAACACACATGCTCCACGTATACACCCACCATACACACACGCACACAAACTCAACTCACACAAGCATACATAAGACTTTCATCGACAATACAATTCATGTCTAGGCAACACAGTCTCATTAATCAACTTACCTACTTGGAAGAATCTAGTCCCTACGATAGAGGGAATCCTAGTGTGGGGTCTAGAGTCCCTTAATACATACTAATACATACTAATACTTAATCTAGTTCATTTATTTAAATTTTATTTGTCAAGGCTTTTACTACTAAATATAGAGAATAATATTAAAAACTATTAAATATAGATGGCAGAACGTTCGCCTGGTCAGCTAGTTTTAAATATATTATGAAAGAGACATTTCAAAAGCTTGTGGGTGTGTTCATCAGGTACACTCGAATCCACCTCAGAATGGGGTGAAACGCCCGTAAATAAAATAAGGGTAAGCCTTTCTCAATTTTATATAGCGACGCTCCCTGAATATTAAAAGCCGATTGTAGAATCGGGTGTTTAAGTAGGTTTTTTTTAAAGTCGATTGTAGAACCCTTTCTGCTTCGACTTCGGCGGAACCTCCGTCAAGCCTATTTCGGTCTACTAAATGCTGTGCTCTGTTGGTCCTCAGATTTGGTAATGCATCTCTGACCGATATTAGGTAAGTGATAAAAAAGATTTTGTGATCAATCCCCGATGACACCTGTGGGTGTCATGGGCGGCAGTGGCCACTTATCATCAGGTGGAATGATGAGCTTAGATTTCTGTTCTGGGTCTGGGTGTTTCTGTGGCATCATGGCATCCATGATAAGTAAATACTACTGTGGAGCTTTGAGTGTAGAACGCGTATCTTTGCTTAAAAGCATTTTTGAAAAAAAAAATCGTTGAAATTTTTGAACGTTTAAAATTTCAATTAAGTCTATGTCATGATACATTTTTTATACTTCCGCTAGTCTTTCCGAACGTTAACCGTTTCTGTTTTAATAAACCGCAAAGCTTATAAATGTGTTTTATCTTTTGTCTGATAAAAGCCTTTTTAATGAACGGCGGCTCGCATTAGTTATTAAGTATTTCACGTTTTAATTATACTTAAACCTTTAATAACGAAGCTATTTTTCATCGCCGACACACGAAAGTCATTATCGGGCGTCATCACTGCGGTTTTATCGAAAAAGGTCATATTTTGTGTGTCAGTTATTATTTTTCCCCTCGTTTTTCCTTGAACTATCTTATTCTAAAGCAGGCTAAACTTTGTTTTGTAGAATTTAATAAATTACACAACCGAAAACCCGGTTGTTTAACAATTATGCTTCTTAATTTTAAGCAGTCGGTTTTTTATTTTTATAATAATTTA
>DWNY01003133.1:0-10273 GCA_018250635.1 Telegonus apastus
ATTTCAATCAACAAATTGGATTGAAATTGGATTAGAATTGAGGTCAGTAAGTTGCTGAATACAGCAGCGCTGAATACTGCTGTTAGGCAGAAATAAATGAGGCGGTGCTGATTTCCGGAGTCGAAGCACAAAGGTCCTTATCATCTTTGAATTTGATGACCACTGTTATGCTCATAATGAGTAGAGTTAAGTTCAGTTAGAATGCTAAGCTTAGGTGAAACATTATACGAGAATCAAAATGGCCGTCACAAGCTATTAAGCACAATTTATTAAGCTGATTACGAATGGACTCCACTTGCGTAGTATCCGCATTCGAACAGGATTAGTCTAATGCAAATTATCATCAGCCTAATTGAGGTCCACTTCATAGCCGTTATGGACCATAATTGGGGTTTTTGACAATAATTATCAATTTTAAATGTTGGTAACCGTTGCTTAGTAACCGTAGTGGGTTATACTCCACAGGAAAATCCTGCTGCATGAGTGCCGTTAGGATTTTTTTATATAATTGAAGTAGCAAATGAGCATGCATCCCACCTATGGTAAGTGGCCACTGCCGCCCATGGACATCTGTAATCAACCCCAGATAAAATCACAGTCCTACCTGTGGTCGGCCATAGATGCGTTGCTACCCTCTAACTTAGTCCTCAGACTAAGTTGGACCGCCTCGGATAAGTATGTCTTCCTCACCACACCCTTCAAATCAGAATACAGCAGTAGTTAATACTGCTGTTATAAGGCAGAAATAGGTGTGGCGGTGGCGCCGCCGGAGTCGAACTACGACGAGGTTCTACTATCATTAAAATTCTTGAGGATTACTTATTTAGGAGATTCACCAGACACATAACAAGAGTTGCTATTTTTAAAACTCTCTCCTTTAAATACATGTAGTCGCCAGACTTCTTCACACTTTTAATTATTCTTCCGCAAAAAACATATAGTAGTGAAAAAAAATCACCAAGGTTAACATTTTTTACCCTAAAATTACATACACCACTATCAAATTATTTTTAAGGTCGTAGTCGAAATAATTAATTAAAAAATCTATGTATCTTCCTTTCTGAAAGAGGATGCGAGTGCACCCCCTTGCACTCTGACACCGAGGTTCACGTGCTGATGCCCATCTCCTGAATCTTGTTGCCCTAAAAAATAATAATAATTCTGGAAGGCGACCCGATCCCAACGGTGGAATAATAAAGAGTCAATGACAATGATATGCAACTTTTATTAAATTAGCTATCAATGGACTTTTGTTACTAACATGAAAACCTCATACCATTAATTAATTGATTCCAGTCGTTTCCATGTCTAAGATCACACCTAAGAATAATCACCTAGGTACAGATCTGGCAAGTTGACGCACTTCCAATAGTAAATTTGAGAATTTCCAACGCAAATACGCAATATGCAGTAAATTGTTGAACCAAGTGAAGCTTCCAATAATCAGCCCCATTGCTGTCACCGACATCTTGTACTGGATATATAGGCTTAATTAAAATAGTGAACATTCAATCAATATTTATCCACGCAAGTGTCGCTTATTGCCGAGTACTCCGATATTTACGGCCGTCCGTCGTTATTTATCGAAAGCCGTCCTACCACGTAAGTAGATTATTAACGGCCTGCTTGTTTAGGATTCGCATATCTTGTTATATTCGGATTCCGTAGTTTACCAAATATTTAGAGATTCTCCTTAGCGTACTACTAAATTGGCGGTTGGATCACTATTGATATAATTTCTCAGTGTCTGCTGACAAAACAGTAGGGATGCTATGTCCAATTTATTCATATACGCCGTTTTATATGTTCTACATTTTTAACTGTGAATATGTAGTTTTTTCTTCTATCAGTAAGAGGTCAATCGGTATAACAGTACCTACATACATCGCGCAAACGCGCTTAAGTATACTATTAATTCTAAATTCTATCAATACTTAGTTTTATCTAAGCACTTACAAATTCTTTAAAAGCAACTGTTATTTAAATATCAGATATTACGATTGCCTATCCTCCGACGAAAATGGGAACGTTCGTGTAGAATTTTAATACTAAATTAGCTTCATATTCTGAACAACAGTTTTTTGTATCCGAAGCGTGGATCCAATATTCATAAATAAATGTAGGATTACGGCTTTGTGATAAACATCGCTCAGATTAGGAACAGGGATTGAAAATCAAGACGATAATATCTGCTAAAAAAAACTCTCAGCTAAATCTACAAATTATGTAGACTTGGACTGGTTTATAAATATTACGTCGTTTATTTAAAAATGTGGTATGGTAATATTTTTTGAGTTATTAATACGATGGTGATTACTAAAGTGTTTTTATTTTTTTATGAAGTAATTCAGCAATATATAGAAAACTAGTTTTTATCCGCGGCTTCGCTCGCGTCGATATCTACGCCGTAGGTAAGTTGTAGGTAGGTTGTTGTTTTCTATCCCTCGGGAGAAGTACATTTTTCAGAATAAAAGGTCCTGTGTCCTTTTCTAGATTTGTGGCAATATTTATGCAAAATTTCATAATCATCGGTTGCTTAGTTAAGATGTGAAGGTGTTACAAACAAATACACTTAGATTCATATTTATAATACTTAGGATATTTATTATAAACATTTTATGTAAATAAAGCCAAAACAGGTTCCATAAATAGTTTTGAAAAATACATAAACCCAATGGTGTGTTTCTGTGTGTATGTGTATATTTACGGAGTGTATTTATACACAATATTTACGGAGCATGTATGAATGTGCGTTCGTGTATGTGAGTGTGTAAAATAAATACATCTATATTATGTGTTATGCTTTCATAACATAAATATTATGTTATGGAAACAGCAAGCAAATGTCGAGCTTTTTGTCGGTTCATTCGATAGATTATTTTATATTTTTCCGATATTGTGCACCACGCCTTACACTGCGTATTTTTATATACATATGGCTATTGAAGATACAAGTTAGTAACGAGCAAGTTTTCCTTTCATAATACACATGTCGATGGACATCAACTTTAATAAGGGACCCTGGAGTTATCTCGATCATTATCAATTTACACGGACTGTTATGGAGAAGTATTGTAGTAGGTATAATACATGGCGCGTGATGTTTTTAGTGATCAAGTATTTTTGGCTTGCGATCTCAACCGATCGAAAAAGTTAAGCGACGTTGGGTACGGGCGGTAGATGGATGGGTGACTGGTAGGTAGTGGCAAATTATTGCAAATATAATTATAATACTACTGCAGTATATAACTTTTTTCTTTTAACTTCATCGGCAATTGAAATTGTCACATCCAGTGACAATGTTTGGTAAAAATAGTCTGTTTTAATATACCTTAATTATACAGTGTTAGGAAGGTTTCTATAAGTATTCAATTAATGTTCAACATTTTGCAAATACAAGCTATAAAGCAATTGTGTTCCTTTTAATTTCATAATGTGTTGTTTGTATTATTCATGTATTCTCAGTCGAGAAGACAATGAGCGATCGTGTTTGTTCGGAGCCCATAGTTGATGAATGGCGGCAATTTTTTACAGACGACCGATTTAGGAGTTTTGCGTAGAAGTAATATATTACCGGGATACTAACCAGATAACGTCAAAGCGTTATTTTTACGCACTCTGCGCATATGTAGGTTTAGATTTGTATACAGGGAAGTTGATTGAAGTTGATTACTCTTAATCCTCTTACCCGAAATCCAGGGAAGCATTGGCTCCTCGGGTCTATGGAGCCGACTAATAAGATTATGAAGGATTACTCAGCAATAAAATGTATAAATCATTTTCAGATTTTTTAATATTATCTATAAATAAAAATTGAATGTAATATCATAAGCATCAGAACATACGGGGATGGGTAATAAGTCAACAAAAATACGTATTAAGTCAACATCAGTGCGTATTAAGTCAACAATAATTTCTTTTGAAATCATAATTCATCCAAATTACTTAAGACATTAGACCCGTAAAACAATAAATTGAATACATGGACATTATCTGTGTAATGGGACAGGGTCGAAATAGTTCCAGCTATTGACATCGTTTACTGTGATCCCTCGGGATACACTGGAGGGCCGGTTTATGACCGGGACCGATTTGAGGAGACGTTTCAATTTCAGTTTCTCGTCGGACGGCGTAAATCGTAGAAACCGTACGTGCCTCAGACTATTTGGAATTGTGTAATTGATTTTCTTAAGCTATTATTTAATTGTTAATATACCCAAAAAGCAGTGATAGCCTAATGGTTGAATCTCGGCCTGTTTATCGAGGGGTCCAAGGTTCAAATCCTAGGCATGCACCTCTGACTTTTCAAAGTTATATGCGTATTAGAAATTAATTATCACTTGATTTAACGGCGAAGGAAAACATCGTGAGAAAACCTACACATCTGAGTTAAAAAAAAAAGTTCTTGAAGATGTGTGAAGTCTGCCAATTCGTTTGGCCAGCGCGGTTGGACTATGACCTAAAAGCCCTCGCACACTCTGAGAGGAGACCCGTGCCCAGTAGTGGGACAATAATGAGTTGATAAAGGTTTTTAAATTGTCCCCGTATGGTGTGGAATTTAAAGACGTATTCATATAGACATAATACATATCACAATACGAAGAAGAATAAAAGCAAAATTCTAATATTCCTGCTCGATCAACTTGTGAACAATGCAGAACTTAAGCCCATGTAAGATCTCATAGAGGCCCTTTCAAGGGTTCAACGGATTAAACTAACATACTTTTGGCAGCTGCGGTAAATATCCCAATCCCTTATACTTAATATGCTGTAACTAAACTTAGCAATCTTTACCCCACAAAATACCCACCCTCACAAACTCCCAACCCTTCGTTGCACGAAGTTCGGTTATAAGGCCGCAGAGAATAGTCTAATAATATTCGAGAAATCTACATATAATATGTTATACAAAGAACTCCTTTATAAACCGAGCTATATTTTTATCATCAGTATTTTTATTTAAATATCACTTTCTTAGATATAATTTCGAACCATATCTCATAACATCTCTATATCTCATAAGGAGATATTATTAGATATAGTTCAAATTCAAATTCAAATCTCATTCATTCAAAGTTGATTCATATAGAACTCTTTTTGAATGTCAAAATCTACCACCGCTTCGGAAGGTTTATTCGTTATATTGACATTATATCAAATAAAATTACATTTCGAACTATATCTCATAACATCTCCTTATGAGATATGAAGATGTTATGAGTTATGGTTCGTTATCTCCTACTTAATTAACCTACTACTTACTAACCTATTTTTCCTTCTTCCTTCCTTATAACTATAATGTTAAACGATGTTATATTCTGGTTTACAGTGTAGTGTTCTTATATTTCATGTATTTAAACATAGTGTCAAGGAAATATACATGAGATGTCAGAAAGTATTCCTTAGGGGTAGCAACGCATCTCTGGCTAACCTCAAGTAGGACTTCAACCTTGGGTTAGTTACAGATAAAAAATGGAATATTTGTTAACATAAATATAAAATATAAAAGTTGAATATAAAAAAATGTTTACAAAATGTCTTTTTTGCAATAATTTCAAAGTTATCTAGTGAAGAGCGTTTTTCTATTAAAACCACGAACAAGAATATAGCTATATATAGTATTTCGAGTCACATTTGAAATGCTTATGAGGTTAATATGCTAATATTTTTAACTAACTTCCAAAATGAAAGGTTTATAATATGTATACTCATGGCGATTTTTAAAACACATATTTTTACTTAATTATTACATGACGTAACTAATTAATCGTATCGTAAAATTGGCAACTTTTTTGGATAACATGGAATTAGCAAATGCTACGCGGATATTTGCAAAATGATCTAGTAAAATATAGCATGTACTTTTTATTAAACTAACTAATCCCTGCGGTTTCACCCGCGTTAAAAAAGTAAAATGGCATACATTAATATGTGCCTAATAACAATTGACATTAACGCCAGCGATGGCGGCCGCTTGCGCGTGGAGCGCACGCTAATGCTTTAAAAAAATAAAGTAGCCTAATGTACGCCTAAGACCTTCAGCTATCTTCCAGTGAAAGCCCCGTCAACATAGGTCGGGCCGTTTAGAAAATTACCTCAGCAAAACAGACAGACAGACAAAGTTTTTTATACTTGTACTTTTGTTATAAGTACCGTGTATACTTTCATATGCATGTAGCAAAAAGTTGTTATTTTGACATTACAAACACTTCAATTTTATTTATTTGTATAGATATATACATTAACATAACAATGACGCCAAATTACCAAAAATACACAGTGTAGAGTACAGTATAATACTTTTCATATTTTCAACTGCTTGTAGAGTAGAATTAAAAGTGTATACAGAAGTAATTCGACCATAAAAATCTTCCATTAGGTATACACAGTATCCGTTTTATTCCTTCCGTAATGCTGCACCGCAGTCTAATGGCAGATGAACGTCATTAACTCGTAATGTGTTCCCACCTTAACTTCTGCTAAAGACACTTGCTTTGTACAAACGAGCGGTATTTTAGTACATCTAATCCTTTCTGAAACGATTTACCTTTTACTTTCAGTTTAATTAACTTATATATATTAATTTTACGTAATTTTACGTCGTTATTAAAATTTGTAACAATAATAGTGCATTATTCAGAAAAAACAGAAGTGACCGTTATGATATATTTTTATTCGATTCATTTGCAAAAGTATGTCAGCAGTGTGTGTCATAATAATTCAATGTTCTGTTTCTTTTTATGATAATACTCTAGTGGTAGACATAATAGGACGATGAGGGTAGAATAGTAAAGTATATTATTGTATCTATTACACGAATACCTACTATAGAATTCATAAATGTTTGCTATGAACATGAGCAGAAAGAATATGTCGTTAAATTTTAATTTGTACCTTTGATACAAATGAGACAATGTAATTTTAGTATACGCTACAAGTACATGAATTAATTCATCTAGACTTATATCATGAAACACAAACGCAGCGGTTAAAACACGGCGTCTAAGCCGCCCGTCTAATTCGTGACGTGACGGTTCACTTAAGATAACCATGGTGATTACCACACGATCCGAGTTTCATCTCGTGAGACCATTCCTAAATAAAAAATGGACCTCTTAGCTTAAGAGGTGATACGGGTGCCTGTTTTTACGATTTTACGAGCACCGTGCGTACACGTATACAAATATAAATATATCGAGGTACCTGTAAGGTAATGTATCATTGCGTAAAACGTTTCGACGTTTTTAGTTTTACGATAATCTCCAGGATGTAAAGGAAGCTAGGAGACGAAAAAAGTTCAAATGTGTGTTATCGTATACTTACATGTTATTGGTTTCTCCGAAGCGGTTTTAAAGATTTAGACGATCTTTTTGTAGGTATGCAATTGTTCTGTACTATTAAAATTTATCTAAATGAGTATCATAATACGTTTTCACGTGAAAAAATGTATTTATACTTTATGTAATGTCGCCAACCCATTATTGTCCCACTGCTGCACGGGTCTCCTCTCGGAGTTAGAGGCAATAGTCTACCGCGCTGACCAAGTGCGAATAGGTAGACTTCACACACCTTTGAAAACTTTTTTAAATAACATAGGTGTGCAGGTTTCTTTACTATGTTTTTCTTCACCGTTAAAGCAAGTCATAATTAAATTCGAATACGCACATAGCTTCAAAAAGTCTTGACAGGTCAGAGATTTGAACCTCGGACCCCCCGATTGAGATGCCGAGTTTCGACCATTAGGCTATCACAGTTGTTATATGCCATCTGTTAATGAGTAAAAAATGCTGGTGTTCAATCAATATTTAATCAATGTATGAAATTGAATGTAAGTTATCCAAAAATCGATGAATCTTCTAAACATTTTTACCTGATATCTTAATCCGAGCGAAGCTAGATCGCCCAGGTAGTAAGTTATAATATGTGTGCAAATTAACATATAAACCAATTTTCAGCAACACAATTACAGTCATAACGGTACAACGCGTGTAAATAATAGAGCCGATGCGTCAAAATGTTCGACATGACGCCTAACGCCCGTAAAACAACGCGAATACCAATAACGCCGGCGGCTGTGACGTTGCAACTGCTAGTTCGTCATGTGTATCGAAAATTTATTTGTTTTGAAATAGCGGAAATGTCAAAGAATGATTTAAAAGTGAAAAAGTGTGTGAATAAATTCATTGTATAGGGTAACCTAAATCGTTTTTACACCGTACAAAAAAATTGACTAACTTTACAATATACAAAATAAAAGTTCCAAGTCAATTATGTCAAAGCTCCTTAAAGTTCAAACTCAAAATGACATTTAAATAACATTAAGTTTATGTTACACTAATTAATCCCCGCGGTTTCACCCGCATTAAAAAAGTAATAAAAAGGCAAACACATTTAAATATAAGTAATACACGGCTCTAATATGATAGCTGACTCTAATGCACCTAATAGCAACTGACATCAACGCCCGCGGCGTCGCCCGCATGCGCGTGGAGCGCGCTCTAGTACTTTTTCAAAAAAATAAATAGCCTAAGTTACGCCTTACACCTGCAGCTATCTTCCAGTGAAAGTGGCGTCTAAATCGGTCCAGCCGTTTAGAAGATTACCCCAGTCGAACAGACAAACAAAAAAATTCTAATGGTGTTTCTGTTATTGGTATCGTGTATAGATCACATCACATCACATGTGTCGTAAAATAGTTGGTATACTATAAACTATTTATTCATGGTACTCAATGCCATCCATGTCATTAGATGGCACTGACTAATTATAATCCGTTGAATTACATGGTAATATGCTAATTTCGTTAAACCTCGTTTGAGAACCTATGGTTTAAAAACGTCCAACACGGGTTGGCCACTAAACCGTACCCCCATCACCGTCTCGTAATTGAGCAGCGTGGAGTACGCTCCAAGCCTAGCGCCAAGCGCCCAGGAGTAACAAGAAACCGGTGCCCAGGAGTGTGACAAAATGTGTCAAAATACAACCCGCATCGAACGAATGCTACTTTCACTTTATGTGACACGTGAAGGTAAAGTGTTGACCACTTCTACTCATTATCTATAGTATATTATAAACTCCTGGCCATTTAAAATAACAAAACAGACGATGAAACTTATGGCTATTATGTTTTAATAGGTTTTAATAATAAAATAATGTAATTTAAATGCAATAAAACTGACAATGTTTTTGTAAATACACAAAAACCTGAACATTGAAAACTATCAAAGTTTTTATTATTATTTTTAAACACTCTAAATGCAAAAAGTTAAATGAATAATCGTACAGCATTTTGAGAATATAAGCAGAGGGTCATATTATATAAATTGACCATGTCCTTAACCGATTGATTAGTCGCAAATAAACCGCAAGATTATAATTGTCCGTTAATCTAATAGCCAATTAGTGAGCTTTGGCATCAAGCATTGAGGGTGATAATTCACTTGACCGACCGTGGATTACTTATCCGGCATTGTATGTATATTTTGAAGACATTATATATTTTGAACCCTTTGTGGTTCGATTCCGGCGGCACCACCGTCACATCTATTTCTGCCTAATAACAGCAGTGTTAATCGCTGCTGCGTTCTGGTTTGAAGGGTGTGGTAGGACATACTTATCCGAGGCGTTCCAACTTAGTCAAGTCAGCAACGTATCTCTGGTCAACCTCAGGTACCACTGTGATCTTATCTGGGATTGATTACTGATGTCCATGGGCGGCAGTGGCCACTTACCACCAGGTTAACTACATGCTTGTTTGATATTTCCAAATTATAATACTAACGGAATCGAATGTCGATAACACTTTGTAGAATAACAGATCATTATATGATAGACCTCCCTTTTATGTTTATTCAATTGCTTAGTTGTAAAATTTATCATGAAATTAATACAACCTTTATTTTATGCCTATTTCAATGCATAAAGAAAAGTATTGACGTCAGAATAGAGTATTCATGTTTGCTTTTAATTTTATGTTACAATAATAATGATACGAAAATTATACCGATATAAAAGAATCTTATAATTTGGAGACAATACTGCCATACATTTTTACATAATCGAATCAAAGGACTAAGCACTTAGTAACGCTTATTTGCATCAACCATAAACTATAACTAAATAGACTCCAAGTGCAAGATCTCTAATGGCATGGATTTGTTCGCAACAATTTTGTATTCTACTCAGGTATTTAAAAAAAAAGGAAAGCTAACCTCAGCTTCTGCGGAACGCACCATACCAGTCTGACATGCAGTGGCAGTGGTCCCAAGCCTAC
>DWNY01003134.1:0-10272 GCA_018250635.1 Telegonus apastus
CTGTACAAAACAATTATAATGACTAAGATTGTATACAAATATAATATAAACGTTTTAAAATAATTTAAATATAATTTTACTTAATGTATAATGTATATAATAAAATAATAGTAGAGGCGGATAATGTGCACTGAGCTTAACAAACTTGACTATAGTTCGAATTTGTTAATGGGTACAAGATACAATGTGAAAACGGAGCCTATAATTATGTTGGCATTAAGCTTAGAGTAGTGATGGGCAGGAATATCGATAATTGTATACTGTAATAACTTTGTATGAAATTAAACTTTCTGTGCCAGGGGACCTGGGTTCGAATCCCAAACATTTTTTTTATATTATAGAATTTTTAAACTACTGATGTACAAATAAGGACTAAGAATACCTCGTATTTCGTACCATGACCATTAATACACACTTTAAACCAAAACACAGCAGCTTAATTCTGCTGTTATATTCAGACATAGATATATTGATAGTGCCTCCGAATTCAATCCACTAAGACCTTTGAAAGGCAAGGTCTAATATATATAGTTTAATAAATTATGTCGATGTTAGAATTGCTTTATACGATGAGAAAATTATCTTAAAACATTTTCTTACTAAGAAATCCTTCGCGTGATATCGCAAAGAAATGTCAATAATAATTAATATTATTTACAGTCATTGTTCCTTTCCTTAAAATGGTTGCCATAGAAACACACAAACATCCAGAATAAAATCCTGTATCTATGCGTCTGCGATCGAACCCGGGGTTGTCCGTAGCAACTATCGATATTCACACAATAAACCCAACACTACGTTACTAAGCAATTACGATAATTGTCCGGACTCTATCTACGGTAAATTAAATCAAAAACGAAGCACCTCACTATTATTCCACTAAAATTTTACGACATTCCTAAAGTTTTGTTATTAGTTGAAGTTATCGTCATTACGACGATCTTAGTTCACCTACTTTTATAGAATACTCTCTCTTTTATATATATATACCTTATAACAGCAGTGTTATGCACTGCTGTGTTCTGGTTTTAAGGATTTATCCGAGGCGTTCCAACTTAGTCCTCAGTCCTTCCTACCCCCATAACGGAGGTAATGGCGCAGGACACGGGGGTGTCCTGCGTCAATATAAAGCCTCGAGGTGGCGCGCGCGGTGTTCCCGCATGCACCTCAAAGATGAAGGGATGGAGAAACTCCAGATCCATCCCAACAAGAAAGGGCCCGGACGTGGGCAAACGCCGTCGGGACCGCGGACGAGTGCTTTTAGCGTACCCGTGGTCCCGACAAAGGGCGTCCAGAGGAACACCGTGGGGTTTTAGCCGGTAGAAGTCCGGCATATCCTCTCCGCTGCCCCCGCATTGAGAGGAACCCATGATGGGTTTCCCACGAAAAAAAAAAGGTAGGACTAACGTTATTTGGGGTTGATCATAGATGGTGACATGGGCCATGTAAGATCCAGGTGAACTCCAAACTAGTTCGATACTTCTTCTACAAAAATGCCTAATCGGTAAGTCATAACTTTTCGATTGACCTCAAGTAAATTTGACTTAACCATTAATTTAAAGTCGTCACTTAAATCATATAATATTAGGTACCATTAATATATATGTATGCATGCGTTTTTTGCGAACTAGTTTTATCCTGACTTAATAGCAGGGATTTCCGCCCAGTAACGTCTAATATTATTAAACATCTGCCTTTTGTCAACTGGCGAAGGATAAAAGGTGAGAGGAATATTCTATGCAAAAATAATTCAATTGCGAACGAAGTCATGGGGCAAAGCGCCATTATTGCGCAAAGAGGGCACTTGTCTCAGTTAATTATTTTCTCTCCGCGGTAGCCGGCGTCAAAGAGAAGGATTCTTTAGATAACTATTATTTTAATTTGCGCGCCGTCTTGAATTTTCCTGGATTTATTGCTCAGATTCTCCGGCTATCTTAAAATTCTGTTCCGTGTTATTTAGTTAAGTAATAAGGTTATATTAAAAGGATGTTTACTACGAAACGGATGGGATGTCTACAGGAGGATAAGGTAATACAGTCATCGTATTCAAAGTTCAGAACTCTTGTTACTGACCGTCGTAAATGTTCGTGTATTATTTTTAGCAAAAAATGTTTTATAAGTAACTACTGACACAGCAAACGTTGTTCTGCCATATACATTATGTAATGAATATTTGGGATGTTAAATAAATAATAACAAATATTTTGTATTCTCTACTTTTACATGACTAGATCTATAAAGAAAATGTTATGTTCACATCATAAAAAATAAAACGTATATGTAAAAGCTTTTATATACTACCAAGTATGCAAAAGCACTTTCATTATTTTAATATAATCATACGTAAGCATTCGTATAATGCTAACCAAGCATTATCTCGGCATAGTAACAAAATAGAATTAACATTAAAAGAAACATAATAACACGAAGGCTACAGAAATACAATAACATACACGCTTGAACATCCTAATTCCCTAAATACATTGAGCTAAGTGGATTAGAACCCGTTACCTAAATGAATTTGTTCAGATGTCGTACTAAGCTCTTTGTTTGCAAAGGACACAGTGTACCTGAGGTCTTATTTTTCTTGTAACCAAAAGGTCGTTGATCAAAGAATTGAAAGACATTTTTGCTATCATATAAAAAACGTCAGAAAAAAAAGAAACTTGTATCCGATTTTTTTGATTTTATGGAAGTAGCAAACGAGCTTACAGCCCACCTGATAGTAAGTGGCCACTGCTGCTAAAGGAAACCTGTAATCAACCCCAGATAAAACACAGTCCTACCTGAGTTCGGCCACATATGCGTTGCTACCCCTGATGACTAAGTTGGAACGCTTCGAATAAATATGTCTCCCTTACCACACCCTTCAGACCAGAACACAGCAGCGCTTTACACTTAATTGGTGGTATAATTTTAAAAAGAGCCTCCGATAACCGCATTTCCTAAAATAAAGGTTTCGGGATTTTGATTTCCCAGTAGGGAAAGCGAATTTTTATCCTGAAAATATACTTTTGTAGTAATGTTGTTGATATGGTTATTGTGTAGGGGTTAGATAAATAAACGGAACTCACAGTTTAATATCCATGTATTTCACCATTACTAACTATCGTATATCACCACTTGTGTCCTGGCATTTTTTCCTCATTTTTGCATGATTTTACTTTCGTATGTGTAACTAGCACATCCCCGCGGTTTCACCCGCGTTAAAGAAGTAAGATGGCATACATTGATACGCCTTAGACCTTTAGCCATATTTATTGAAAGTCTCGTCAAAATCGGTCCAGCCGTTTAGAAGATTATTTCAGTTAGACAGACAGTATTTTTTTTATAATTGTATTTTTGTTATAGGTAGGTACTGTAGTATACACAGTGCATTCATATGCATTTAATAAAAAGTTGTTATAATGACATTACAAAAAGACACTTCAATTTTATTTATTTGTATAGATGACATACCAAAATATTAAAACTAAATTCGTTTTGAGATTATTACCATTAATTTCTAACATAACTGTAATAAAGCGACGGGTTTAAATATAACCTGATATAATACGTGATATTATTATATTTCAATATTAATGGTAATAATGTGCATTCTGGGCAGTTTACAAAATTCTGTCTCGATTTCAGGAGTTGAAACGAATTTGTGTTCTAGTTCCAGGTAGTAATCTACGAAATTGGTTACAAACGTTGGTGACAGTGACATACTCGTACATACCAACAAGCTAATAATATATACTCTTATCTTTTTCTTCCTACAGGTTTCCTTAACCCTCGATCAGACGACTTCCTCCGCTCACCAGCGAACTACGGCTTGATGGACCAGATAGCAGCCCTCCATTGGATTAAGGAGAATGTGGCTGTCTTCGGCGGTGACCCTTCAAACGTGACCCTCATGGGTCATGGAACCGGCGCCGCCTGTGTCCATTTCTTGCTGACTTCCTTGGCAGTGCCCGAAGGTAGGATTTAATGAAGTTTTTAACTTAAAACACTGAGGTACGTAACTACTTTGTCGGGTAATAAAATTATTGTCATGTGTGACTTATTTTATCAATTTATCAGGTTCCTTGGCTTTATTAGGTTGACAAATCTAAAAAATAGTTAATATCCCGATATTTTTGAACATAAGTATGAAATATCTATTTTTTATCAGACTTATTTAAGTTTTGATGAAAATAAGTTATAATTAATTCTAAATAACTGCAATTAAAAAAACCGTAGAGAGTTAAGATATTTTAATATTAAAACTTATTAAGAAAACGTATGATGCAAAACATATTCTACGCCTTTAACTGCATCAGAAGGTAGCAACACATCACCATTACCATTAAATAAACAAGAGCCAGTAAAGATGCCCAGCTCCCTAGAAATAAAATCTGATGCAGATTGTGAAAAGGAAGGAAAATGTGAAAAGGAACTAGATCCAACACAAAGCGTCCTGTGTAACCCGACTCTACGACAAGCTTATCAAACTCCTTGTAAATATAATATCTTACAATAAATGTTAAAACAATATCGTCAGAAACTTTTGCCTCTTAATTTTTTTTGCTTAGCTTGATTTCATATTTGCGATAATTTACTTATAAAGACCAATTATTAGTTTTTTTCTTTTTAATTAATTTATAGAGTTAAATCTCTAATTAAATGCAAGTTTGTTTTAAACTTCCTTTATCGGGTACTCCTTTTTTCAAAGAGGAGTTTGTTTAAAGTACTCTTTTCAAAATCAAAATCAAAAATATTTTATTCAAAGTAGATTCTTACAGAATTCTTTCTGACCGTCAATGACATAAATCTACCGCCACTTCGCAAGGTGTTTCGTTATGGAGAAGAAGCGGCGAAAGAAACTCCATAACACACATCTTTAAAATGTCAAGTTACAATTTTAATTTAAACTTAAAGCATGTGGATCTAGAGGCGCTTCAGACCACTCAATATCATCGGACAAGTAATCACTTGTTCTATAGTACGCTTTTCTAGATAGCGTTTGTTTAACGACTTGTTTAAAATTACGTTCTGTGAGATTCGTGAGTAGATGGCAGCAATAAAGTTGCATTGAGTTTTAATTGAATGATATTGAGCCTCCTGTCATATATGCTTTAGGCCATGGAACTAAATCACGTTAGCTTCTAGTCCATTCATTCAGGCGTTTGGAGCCTGTACCTTCCCGAACGGAATTTACATCACCCCGCACCGATGCACGCATTGATGGCTTTGGCATACAATGACACTGCTGCACATCCTGGTAATTTCTTAGATAGTCAAAATAACTTCACGGAAAGTGTGTGACAGTATTTGAGTCGGTCTCATTTCATCAGCATTATGCGTGCGTGCTTAACATATCATCTACACCGCACCACACTTTTTTGACGACTCACTTGGCTGTACGGTCACCACACCGGACTGACACGCAATGAGTTCCAGGTTCAATCCCCGGCTAGACAGATATCTGAATGATGAACTACATTAGATTTCAAATCAATTCAATTCAAATGTCATTTATTCAAAATTGATTCATATAGAACTCTTTTTGAATGGTAAAATCTACCACCGCTTCGTGAGGTTTATTCGTTATGGAGAAGAAGCGGCGAAAGATACTCCATACGTGTGCATTTCTGTTCTGGGTCTGGGTGTTTGTATGTCCATGGCACCCACGACTCAGGAGAAAATCCTACCGTGGGGCTATGTGTTTACAAAGCATAAAAAGCGTTTTTTTAGATTATGAATCTATTATAGAGCCACAAAGCTTATAATACTACTTAAGTAAATTAATAAAATTCTAACACTAACAACAGGCAAAGCACAGCATAAACTCGAGGTTCTGAAAGAAGATACTTTTCACTGAAGGTCTTTATGTAACTAAGATGAGCACTAAAATAATCTTTAAATTTTCATTCGAAAGGTCTAAACAGAGAATGAAAGCTTGTAATCAAATAAGCGTTGATGAATAAACGCTCAAATAAGGAAAGCAAAACAAAGAATCAAGGCTCATCCACATTGAAGAACCCAATGCAATAACTCATTAATTGCCGCTATCAGAAGAATGGCGCTCGGAACAAAGAAACAATGGGTGTTCCGTTTTCCATTCCATCGGAATTGTTCCGAACCCGCCATGAATATGCAAAATGGCTCACGTTAGGACGAATCGGGGATCGTTTGGAATATTATGAGCATGGCATGATATATCATGAGCATGGTATAGGTAATGCGCAAAGCCCTGAGGCTTGCGAAAATCTCAACCGATCTATGAGTAACGCAACATTCCACTTGGTCGGTAGGTAGATGGGTGACCACCGGTGGAAAAATTTAGTGCAGACTTCCGAATTTTCGAACGAGCTGTCGAACCTGTTTAATCCTCGGAGTTTCTATAGGCGGTTCGAAAACATTCAGCATGGGCTGGCCACTAATCCGTACCTCCTTCTCCCCAACTAGTATTGGAGCAGCTTGGTAAAGTACGCTTTTTATTATATGGTAATGTCGGTCTTTTATAGAACCATTCCTTCTTTTCTTGTGGATGTCGTAGGAGACAACTGACTAAATGGAAGATGGATAGAAGCGTTCTTCTATGTATCATCAGTACCCACTACGGCCACCAACATCTATGACAGGCGCGGGACAATTGGCAAAAACTCCATTAGGAGAGGTCAAGTCAAGCCGTGGTATGATACGCTGATGAGATGAATCGATAAATGGTAAAATCACAGTAGACGGGGCCGTGACCGTGTGCCGAAAGCTATTCAAACGTAAAATTTTACATATAATAATAACCGCAGAGTTGTGTTTGATTAAAATAATTGTAAAACTACTTAGTATACGCAAAATAACTGATGTGGAATACGGGATCCTTTATTCTAAACCAACAGTCATTAATATTGGCTCACCGAAACATTTAGCAAGCACTACGCCTCTAAATTGTAATTAACATTCATGAAAACTTAATTGTTTGTTTGTATACAAGTACCTGTGTAAGCACTTATTATAATTAGTTTTGGGATAAACGACCCTCGTAACCCACGCTCATAACCCCACTCTCTTTCACATATGCAGAACTTTTATGTGTTAGCTTAGCATTGATATACCACTAGTATAAACGTACATACGATATACACGTTTGAAAGATAACACATGAAATGTATGGAAAATGTGTGTGTCTGTATACAAAATGTGTCTGTATATGTCTGGGAGAGTTTTATTTTCATCCATTTTCATGCATTCAATTAAACGTGCTATCCTACTTGCATTTCATAACTATTTGTTAGCGTGTCGTTATAATGTGATTGTTTCTGGACTTCATCATACATGTCCATAGGCGGCAGTGGCCACTTAACATAAGGTAGTCTGCACACTCATTGGCTACTTCATTATTATCAAAAAATATAACAAAATTATGACCACTATGCAATCCAACTATTTTACAATAATTTCATCTGAAATATTTTATTTTTTTGTTGTCAATCATATCGAAAGTGGTTAAATCGTTCTACTAATAATCTTTTCTAGACACTCTTTTCCTTCGCGTATAATAGCTACAAGGTGAACGCGATCATTATGCAACGAACGGTTTTTATAGTACCTACTGTTACATACAACTATGTCTGGCTTGAATGTCAGTAGAACAGTTAATTCAGCTTGTTTATTCAAAGAAACTGGGCCTAGATGATTCGCATTGTACAAGAAATGATAGGAAACAGTACAAAGTAAAATAATAGTCAAAGATAGAAGAGCATTCCTTTAGTATTACCGCAGCGTGCATTGTTCACGGTATTGTGGTATCAGGGGGCAAGGTCGGGAGAAACGTGTCAGGTAGAAGGGGATAGGTGACCTTTAAGTATTATGATAGAGAAGAAAGATGAGGTGACCTTCTAGTATTATAATAGAGGAGAAAAATGAGGTAACCGGGGAGATAAAACGTTAATAATTGTAACTATTATTAAAACGCTCTGGATGGTATACAAACATACGGTTTGTTCTTAATTATCTCAAATTATACAATAATACATCTTACACTAGTTTGACACACTTCCAATGCAAAGACATCTCATCAAAATCTAATGTCATTCTCATGACATTCAAAATAAGTCTCTCGATTCCAAAAAAATAATCATAGAAAAATGTGTTAGACCTCTCGGTGGCTCAATTCCGGGGCGTTGTGACCGAAACACCAATTTCTTTCTAATAACAGCAATGTTAAGTGTTGGTCTGTTTGTATCTAAAGTTTGTGGTAAGGTTGATATACTTAAGACGTCCTTTAGGGATAGCAACGCATCTATGGCCAACCTCAGGTAAGACTGTGTTCATATCTGGGGTTGGTTACAAATGTCAATGGGAGGTGCCACGCGGTTTGAATTTTTATTTTTTATTTTTTTATGTTATGGAAGTGGCAAAGGAACATGCAGCCCACAACATGGAAGGTGGCTACTGCCACCTGCGTATCTACGTCTTTTTAAATGGTATATCAATTATTCTTACGCTTTTAAATATGTATATATAATAAGAATGTTTAAAATTAGTTGCCGCCAAAAATTGAATTGAATTCATGGAAATACAGATATATACATAGCACGAATCTTAACTTGACATTTAGATTGTACATCATCAAAATCGACTCACTCCATCAAAAGTTATTACAATTTAAAATCAGAATTAACTTTTCTTACGTATAATTACGTACGTAGGTGAACATAATAGTTCTAGCTTAGTAGACTAGATGGCGTTATTGTAAAAACATCACTGACTAAAAGGCAAACTTCTAAAGTCACATGGCAGAACAACGTTCGCCTGGTAAGCTAGTGGCCATATGACAATGCGATAAAAATAAGTATTTTAAAGGCAACGGTGTTAATTCTGGAGTATCACTAAACCTAGTAGTAGCTAAAAATAAACGCTTCTAATTAGAAAGACAAAATTATGGTTAACTATTTTAACCACACTTTATAGGTCAAGTATGTAGAACGTAGGTTGGCACGCGGCCTCTTTAGGCTTAAAGTGAAAATTGAATTTGGGCCGCAATTTATCAAAGTAATTTCGAGGTTAAAACTGAAATTGCTCATTATAAATTACGAGCGCTTTGTTATTCTGAACGTAAATAAATATAAAGTTCTTTGTAAGGAGTACGCGGAGTTCGCGTACTTTTCGTGTAAATACCATATAGTAGTACAGTAGTCGCATTTCAATACGATATCTTAAAGATGGTAGAACTTTTTGAAAATTTAACTGCGGTGGCATTACCACTTATTACTTAATGTGCTCAAAATTGATGTTTACAGATGCTTTATTTTGAATGCAAGGCTTAGACAGATATAAACAGGATTTTCAAATATAACCCAGGTTGAAACCATTGTTGTATTATGATTCGAAAGGCATTCCTACGTAGTCCTATAGGGTAGTAACGCATCCGTGGCCAATCTCAGGTAGGACTCTGATCTCACCTGGCATTGGTTACAGATGTCCATGAGAGGCAGGGACAATTGATTATCAGATGGGTTAGTTTTTTTTTATTTGAAATTAGTAAAAGAACTTAAGACTATCTTAACCCATCTGATAATCAATTCATCTTAAGTTCTTTTACTAATTTCAAATAAAAAAAAATGGAGTAGCAACGTATTGAAAGGTCGTTGAATCCTTTGCGGTTCGACTCCGGCGGCATCACCGCCACACCTATTTCTGCCTAATAACAGCAGCGTTAAGCGCTGCTGTGTTCTGGTTTGAAAGGTGTGATAAGGGAGATATACTTACTCGAGGCGTTCCAACTTGGTCCTGAGGGGTAGCAACGCATCTCTGGCCGACCTCAAGTAGGAATGTGATCTTATCTGGAGTTGATTACAAATATCCATAGGCCGGCCATTTAACATCAGGTAGGTTGCATGCTCGTTTGCTACTCCCATAACATAAAAAAGCTGTTTCAGTACTCCTATTGAAGATCGACATATGTATGTACATTTATTTAAGTTATAAAATTGTTTGATTATAAATCTTCATTTTGAATTCATTTCGCGAAGATTTATGTACGTTCATTCGGGGCTTCATACATAAAAATGTCAATTGCCATACCTCAGCGACACAATGCATACAAAATATGATTGAATCGAAATCACATCAAACGACGTCTGGATACGGATTTATATGGAATAATTTTAGTTTACAGCATACAATAGCCAGAGAAATCTATATCGAGTATTTATACTGTGTGATATGATTATATATATATGTAAATATAATGATATAAGATACACAAACATAAGATATTTAACAACCTGGTAGATAGGTTTTTGG
>DWNY01003135.1:0-10271 GCA_018250635.1 Telegonus apastus
GCAATAAAAGACATGACGGCATGCAAGCCTGGGCCAGCACTCGCGCTGCATTGGGCGGGCGGCGAGCGGCGGGCGGGCGGGGATATCGATCGCGTGCACCTGCGTGCAGTGCGAGCAGACTTGAAGGGCAGCCGATGCGTTCATTGAGAACATATTTGCATGAGGAATGCATTGTTAAAATATTATCAAAATCATACACTTGAGTTTTTTTTTTAATGTGAAGAAGAATTTTGTATTTTTACTTTTCTTCATTATATGCGATTTAACTTTTGGAATATCAAAATTTCTAGGCTTCAATATAAGCACAGGTTTTTTTTACAAAATTATATATTAAATGATAGGAACACATATATACGTAATAATCGATTGGCTTTTAAAAAAGCATTTTTATTTATTAGCGAACAATTGAACTGATTGCTAAGTGACGAAAAGTTGGATCAGTAATCAACTCCAGATAAGATCCCCTCCTGAGGACTAAGTTGGAACACCTCAAATCTCACCGCATCCTACCGCACCCTTTAAACCAGAACATAGCATCGCTTAATACCGCGATAATAAGGCAGAAATAGGTGAGTCGAACCACAAAGCGTTCTGTCCCCTTTAAACATATACAATATCTGAATCTGCTGATATTTTTGTCGTGTACAGTTTCCTTTTTCACATGTGGTATACATTATACTTCCGTATTTTATTCATATGTGGTATCAGCTATCGGTGCATAGCAACATGGAGCAATTTCAGAGGATTAAGTCAATTATCGGAAAAAAAATTGCGCATGAAAATTCCACGCGATATTGATGTCTAACGTGACTTAGTTAGCTTTCGTAACTTTGTTATTTTAGACGGATACGTACGGCCCCTAACTGGGATCGAAAAATTCGTGGTGATTAATCTTTTTTGGTCTACCGAATTTATTACAGATCGGTTATTTATGCTTATGTATGGTAAACATATTTGGTATTCATCGACCAATTTTTTTGGAGTTCCAAAGTCAGATCGATACAATGCCTCAGGGGCGGGAGACTCAGGCGCCAACGCATGTCAAAAAAACGTTAAAAATCTTTAATTGCGTACGTAATGTCGTTGTATTTCAATCAATAAATCTTACTTGATCCCTACTACTAGACATCCCTCAATGGAGTCACAGCCTGGCATGAGTGGTGGTAATCTTAATAGTGTTGATGTTACAGAGGAAGACGCGGCTGCCCATCTTCGTACTTTTGACCTTTACTCCTCTGGAAAAGAGGAAATGTGCTTACAATTCCTATAATAATAAAAATAGTCGTTTATTTCACAACTAATTGAATCCATATTTGAATATGTGCCTATTAGACCACCCAATTAGATGATCCGCGTGGCGAAGTCAACATACCGGTCTGACACAATGAGTACTGGGTTCGATCCGCGGCCAATTTGTGTATTAGTATTTGTGTCTTTCCATGGCACCCACGACAAAAAAATCCTATCGTGGGCTATGAGGGTAGTTTTATTAAATAAACCCCATTTTACCATACCTGTAGGTACCTGTATTGTATTCCAACGTTAAATCAGTGCAATATATCACTTAACATACACGCCAAAATATAATTATTAATATTAAGTACCCTAATTCGTTCCCAGAGACATGTGGGGTGTCAGAGCGCCTCAAATAAGGAAGTTTGTTGCCGATTCACGTGACACCCTGACGCCCCATCCCCCACCTCATTAACTCATTGCTACGCGTATAATAGACCTAATCCTTATATCAGTACGTTTTTACATGTATCCATGGTAAAAAAAATCATTACATACAAATCACATCCATAGTATTATAAATAAATAACATTTCCTACGCTCCTAATCCCATACTAGGATTTTTCCTGTGACGTGGATACCATGGACACAAAAAAATGAATACTCAAAATAGAACAAGTCATTGTCGCTCGCATATTAGCATCG
Source organism: Telegonus apastus (assembly GCA_018250635.1). NCBI lineage: Eukaryota > Metazoa > Arthropoda > Insecta > Lepidoptera > Hesperiidae > Telegonus > Telegonus apastus. The sequence goes on from DWNY01003135.1 coordinate 1,939, forward strand.
TAAGTTAATTCGATTGTTTTTCTTCACCGATAAAAATACTTTTTAAATTAAAATAAGTACTATAAATTGTACAATACATGTAGACGAATACAGAAGCTCTTCCTATTTGAAGTCGATTAATTAAAACAGCTTCGTTAAACATTATAGAAACTAGTGGATTTTGAGGTCAAATTTCTAACCAGTAGGATATTAGTCTCTATAGCGTAGTACTAATGTAGCTATTGCCGGAAATAAAAATGCGGATAACACTTTTATTACAATATATTTTCGTGTCATACCATGTCCTATCAGTTATTCGATCATTACAATAACAGAAAAGTATTTTAAAGATTATAACAAAGTTAGTAATATAAGTCCATCAGTGCGCAAAGCCACCCGTCACCCCGCCCGCCCCCGCCCGCCCAACGCAACGCCTATACGGTGTGAGATCGCGTGTTTTTTAGAATATTTTTGTATGACATAAATTATGGCTCCAACAGTATGGCCCACTATTGGGCATAGGTCATTTCTCATATCTAAAGCAGGCCTGGAGCACGGCCTGGTCCACGACCATGCACCTAAAATGCGGATTGATGGAGGAAAGTGTTATTTAGCAACTCATATTAACTGTATTTAAACCACTCATGTGATCTACAAGATTTAAAAACTGCTAGTCAATGATAGCAACTGGGACCCACGGCTTTGTGCGCTCCGAAACGTGAAACCACCCGACATATACTAGCGGTCACATCCAATTTTCGACCGCAGCTAATGTTGCTTGATTTAGTTCAATGTTGATTTTATTGTTATGTACAATTTTCATAAGGATGATACGCGCGTTTATCCTATTATCAAAGTGTATGTTATGTAACTAGAACAATTATTAATTAGCGGTTATTGTATATAGGTGTGCGTCAGAGGTCATCTCGTGAAAAGCATGAATATTACGAAATTTAACATACAATACGAGCTCGAGCGCAAAATAATAATTAATTAAAACTCACCACACCTGAACAAAATTTTGTTCCTATCCATTCGCGTCGGCGCTTAATTGGCCATGCCTCATCACACGTTAGCGATATACGATTGTAATGAAAACGATGTAAAATAAGGCTCGATTCAATCACAGCCTCAGACGATTTATTCATGTGTTGTTGATTATTTCAGAAATCTGTGTAGTTCAGTTATATATTATTATATAAATAAAACGTACCTCCTTATAGTGGAACAGGTGCCTAAAATTTTCTCCCGTAATTTGTGATTAATTAAAATTTGGCAGTAATCTGTTTTGGATATCTATTGTATGCGCTGGGTGGCCGACACTGTAATTTTGTTTTTTTTCACAGAATATGCAATACACCTGATGGTAAGTGGCCACTGCTGCCTATGCACATCTGTAATGAACGCCAGATAAGATCAAAGTTCTACCTAAGGTTGACTACATATGCATTGCTACCCATGACGACTAAGTTGGAACGCGTCGCATAATTATGTCTAACTTACTGCCTCTTCAGTTCTAAACATAACAGCGCTTAATGCTATTATTGGGCAAAAATAGGTGTGACGGTGATGCCACTATACTCAAAAGACAAAGAGTACTATCACCTTCAAACTATGTTACTATTTAAACTCCTCTGTGAGAAGAATCATGACCAGTAGTGAGAAAATAAAGGATTGAAGACGCGTACTATTAAAGAACTAATGAGGTACCTAATTAATTCCACGTAATGTGCACAAAACTCTGAAATGAAGTCGTTCATAGTTACGGGCTTAACTTCGAAAATGAAGGCTGGAAGTAGCTTCCTAAATAAGAAATACTATATAGTTAGCAACCCACTAATGGGTTGTAAAGCTTTAGTGCTCCAAAAGAGGCAGGAGCTTACAGCTTAATAAAGCTTTTCATTGGTGTGAAGTGAAGTAACTTGTTATATACATTTATTAATTTCATACTCTACATAGTGTGTAGAGCATTCAGTAGAGATTAGTTCTAAGCGGATTTACCTTACCGGTAGAACTTCAGTATGAAACAAAATTGTAAAGGCTTTTGTTTCATGTATGTTCTAATTAGATAAAGAAACACTGGATACATAATTAAAAACTAAAAAAAATGAGTGCATAAAAATTATATATACAAAATGTCTAAGCTTGCTAAAGACATGTAATTGTTCGTCTCAGCGACAGCACCGCCACCTCTGTTTCTGCCTAATAATAGCAGTGTTAAGCAGTGCTGTGTTCTGGGTTGACGTGTGTGATAAGGAAGACATGGTTACCCGAGGTGTTCTTACTGCTTAGAGGTAGCTACTACAGTTGTCATCAGGGCGAACTTTTATCTAGGGTTGTTCACGCTTGACGACGATGGTTACATGAACTGTCGCTAGTGTGTTACCTCCCTTATGTAATTATGGTATTTTCACAAAAGCTATTGACATATGAATATTTAACGAAGCGGTGAAGCGGTCACCGTACCTGTCTGACATGCAGTGGGTTCTAGGTTCAATTCCCGGCCAGACAGATATCTGAATGATAAATTTAGATTTCTGTTCTGGGTCTGAGTGAGTATTCGTCTTTGTATGTGTCCATGGCACCCATCACACATGAGAAAATGGTGCTGGGGCTATGGGTGTAGAAAGGGTATTATTATTAAGAACTCATAAATTGTTTACAAACTATTTCTGCCTTATAACAGCAGTGTTCAGGGCTGCTGTGTTCCGGTTTGAAGGGTGTGGTAAGGGAGACATATTTATTCGAGGCATTCCAACTTAGTCCTCAGGGATAGCAACGTACATGTGGCCGACCTGGGTAGAACCGTGATCTTATTTGGGGTACCGTCAAGTGAAATGCATTCCCGTTAACTTCTAATTGATTAAAAATTATAGCAAAATCATATTACAGACAAAAAATGATAGGCCTATTATCTATTGGTAGTTCTGCTACTACTATTCATACTATTGCTGTTTAGTTATTTTTACTGCTGTTATGCGCAGAATTATCAAAAGCCTTGATCCAACTTCGTTTACTAACAGTCGTGATGACTTACTGAAGTTGGAATTTCTGCTAAATTACGTGCCGTTTGTCGTGATTACGCTGTCATTAGTCTCAATAAAGTGGAGCTAGCAATGATACATGGCGCTCAGCGTGATTAGTTGCAGACATGACATGATTAGTTGGCGCAGATAATGAAATGATAGCGCTGATTAATTGCAAAATGTTGCAATGAAGCTGCATGATTTAGTTTCAACATATAGTGGCTGAAAATAATCGTATTTTTTTGGTTTATTTATTTTATTGTTGAGATTAATTTTAAGTATGCAATGCCTGCAATCCTTGTCTTGACTCTTGACGTGAGGGTGGGGAGGGAAATACGCAAAGATTCATAGAAAAAGAATGAAAATTAATTCATAGACAAAATATTCTATTCAAATATCCCCCATATTTGATTTCCCCTGTTCTAATTTCGAATTCGGTGCAGATGATTATTTTGTGAAACTTTATGACATGCGGCCATTAATCCGTCGTAGAGATCCCTCAATATTTTTTTCTAAATGCACAATAACGATCGTATGTCCAATTTCCGTTGTTATGGAGCGTATACACTATCCTTAAATTATAATTTATAGAAGACGCAAGACTAGCGATTCGCGCGCGTACGCATGAGTTATTATGCGTGCATGAGTTTATTTATGTGCGTGTTTATGCGTCTGTGTGTCTACGTGCATGTGTGCGCGAGGATGTAAGCGGTCAATATTATATAAATGTGCTTATGTCAGTGTATAAACTGGTGAAAAAATTTAGAAATTGACTGTGCCAGGTATAACGTCGGATTCCTGAATACGTACAATATATAATTAGCGGTCTTAAAGCCATTTGTATTATTTCTATTCTCAACGCCATGTCCACGAACACTTATTTTAGGTCGAGCCGTCGCACTTTTCAATAAAAAACAAAATTGTGTTCCGTTTGTGTCGATATGTGGATGTTTAACATATCCAATATCCCTGGATCAGTCGAACATTGTGTAGGGGCGGATAGAGCAAACGAGCTTAACATTAGGGTTGTCCATTGTGTTCTGATTGAATAGTCTCGCAGATGTGGATACGTGTCGAACTATCAATTAAGTTTGAACCCTCTTTACACATTCAGACTAATGACGTGATAATTGTAGTTTGTTTTTTGGTTGTTATAATTTCATAAATTTTTGATTGGACATTCATTAAGCCCTTTTTTTGGTGCAATCTATTTGTATCTCCGCAAGCAGCAAGGTACGTGGCCACTGCTGCCCATGGATACAAGCAATCACCGCCAGTTAAGACTTGTTCTATCTGAGGTTAGCCACAAATGCGTTGCTACCCCTGATGACTAACATGGAATCCCTCGGATATATACGTACATATCCCTTATCACATCCTTCCAACCAGAACACAGCAGCGGATAACGCTGCTGTTATAAGGCAGAAATAGGTGTGGCCGTTGTGTCGCCAAAGTCGAATCACAAAAGGTTCTATCACCTTTAAACGCTGTCCCAATACGAACTCCCTCTGAGTGGATTTTGTACGGGTTAAGAGGATAACTGCACCCGTATGGAACATTTTCACATCGCAAGTAACTGAACAAAGAAAGTTTTTTTTTTCTTTTTGTATTGTTAAATACATGCAATTATTTTAAATACATGGCATTAATATTTATTTGATAAACTTAATCTGAAAGTGTTTAGTATATTTGTATTAAGAGTAACTGCCTCAGCATTTCTTTTAAGATCAATAACTTACTCCTACTTCACAAAGCGTTTCGTTAATGTAGAAGAAAACTTTACAAGAAACTTTTTATTAAGTACAATTCTATTTGAGATCATTAACCGAAAAACCTTTGTTTTATTTAGTTTTTTTCATAGTCATTCTAACAGACCTTTTGAAGTTATTTGAAATGCATACTTTTGTCGTTTGTATCAGAGACGCTTTAAGCTGTCGAATGGGAGCTTAAGTTAAATTTAATGGCATCTGCGCATAATTTTAATAAAAGTGCATAGCACCGTACGCGGTGATACGAATTGTATACAACAAAAAATGTTTGTGCAGATGTGCGAACGCAATCTGTTATTTTCAATAGCAATATACGATCACGCTTCACGTAATCCGACGTGAATACAATGCAAACAGCAAGCGATGTTAAAAATACTAAACTTGAATAAATTTCAATCATTTCATTGTTTTGTATTTACTGTTTCATTCATATTTCATAGTTTTTAAGAGGTGTCCACCTCGTAGTCTCCAGCGGCACGATTCTCTTTTTGTTTAATAACAACGCAAATCAGAATACGAGTGCTATTGCTACTCAAAGTATACAATAGCTACTCAAAGTATACAATAGCTACTCAAAGAATTTAATAGTTACTTTTAATTTTACTTTTACTTTAAATAAATAAATAGGTTTGGTGGTGGTACGTGATTTCGGATCAATTCGAACCACCTTGAAAAACCAATTTTTACCACCTTGGGAAATAGCGGCAGTCAACATATTACTTAATTATCGTACGATCTTTGTACACCAATCGATCACAGTAGTGTTGACAAATAACAAAATAACATAACTTTACCGTACGTACCTTTACGATTGTATAACTCTTATGTATTTTCATTATATTTTTCGCGCGATGGTATGTGATTACTTGTTATGTATTCTTATGGGTTAGATGTGGCTACCTAGGATTTGAACCCTGAGTCTCCTGCATCAGGAGCTGAAACTGAAACCTATCATAGATTGCTATATATAATTTTGTTTCGATTATAAATATACCTACACGAACCATAATACATTCTAAATCACATCGTACTCACAATATTATATGAAACACTAAAGACGAAACTCTTTGAAGGAGATACGGAACACAATAGGCCTTAATGCATGGCCACTGATCTAGCCAATTTTCTAAATTGGTACCTATAGTGTGGACGACAAAGAAACGGAAATCTTGTCACGAAGAGACACACATTTGGTATGGAATGCGTTTGGTGCTTCATTCGTGACGAAATTACTTTTAAAATATTACCAGACAAGTGTGGAGTTCACCGAATGGTAATGGTCACAGCCATCTAAGGGCATCACCAGAGTGTAACTAACTCTAAATTAGCCAAGTCGCTAGAAAGTTGCTAAACTGAATATTTTCATTAAACGAACACAGGATTTGACGGCGAAAAACATAGGACGCTCCCACTAATTATGTATTAAAATTGTTTAAAATCTTGCCTCTTAACCGCTTTTGCCACTAAATTATTAAATACTCCAAAAGTCGCTAAAAGTTGTTGAGCGACTAATATATATGTATTTTTGGTCGCTAAGATCGTGTCAAAAGTCATCAATTCTAGCGACAAAGTTGCTAAATTAGAAACACTGGACATCACTAATCAATCTCGTATAAAACCGGTTGATCACAGGTAAGAGATGCGAAAAGTTCTACCATCAAGTCAAAATAAAAGGGCCATGATACCCGACATATATAAAACCGGTGCGGCGCGGTGCCCCAACGCAATGCGCTAAGTGCTGAGCGTTGCGGCAACACAACGTTCTGACTGTGTGTCACGGTACTCTATCAACTGTAAAAGATAGTTGTGAATTTTGTATAGCGCTACAACTTCTAAATGTAAAAATTGATAAAATAACGTGACCCCCCTTTATTTTTATGGACAAAAATCTAGAATTAATGTACAAGAACCCCGGTAATTTTCGGTGTTTTCCAGTTTATCTTTTGAACCTCATACATTTTAAATTTTCAAATAGCATGTACTTCTGTAGTTGCTATAATAATAAATACAAGATATTAACGTTTGCTGGTATGAAGCTCTGTGTGCAACTAAACTTGGATACATTTTCAAAAGCCGAAAACGCGGTGTGTTATACGACGTAAATTTTGCGTCGCGACCGCGTCGCCCATTTTGGCGATACGTCACCGCATCGCCTTTATGTGTGTCTGTCCTAACAACATACTGTTCATTTCCATGGACCTCATTTGCATGTCAAAGTTTGACAGTTTAGATTATGGTAAACAGATGAGGTTTCCACACCTTCGGTGCGATGGAGTTAATACAGTAATTTATCACGCTAAGTGGAACGCGAGAGGTGTTTGACAATGTATAATGGGGCCGACTTACACGCAATGCAAGGAAACATACATACATACTTATATACATTATAGAGTTACTAAAGTAAAGATATCAAATATTACTTCTCATTTATGTTTGTTAAATAATGTTGTATTATTGTATTAACGAGAGTCGAATACTTTTAGATATACGATTATGAAGTAACTAGCAGTTGTCTGCGACTTTGCACTAATACACATCTGTATATATAATAAGAATGTAACTGGCTCTCGCTGTCTGTGTGTTTGAAATTACTTGCCGCCAAAACAACAAAATTCAATTCATGGAAATGCAGATATATTCATAGTATGATACTTAAATGTTAATTTAGGCCTTATTTCACGAAAATCGATCCACTCTATCAAAAGTTATTACGATTTAAAATCATAAGTGACTTTTCTTACGTCGAATTACGTACGTACGCGAATAGTTCTACCTTAGTGAACTAGATAGACAAACTTCAAAATACAAATGGCAGAACAACGTTCGCCTGGTCAGCTAGCTATATAATAAAAATATTCAACCTCCCAACCCTTTAGGGGTAGAATATAAAAAAATCTTTTGTTTAGTGGGTGCCTACGTCATAAAATAAACTTGTTGTAGACATAGTTCTAGCTTCAGTCCTTTAGGCTCTATAGGGTTTAGGTCCCTTCTGCGGTCAGGCGCAATTAATTAACAAGTAACAGATAAACAATTAACTATACATAGATACATCCAAACATATGTTATGTTGGGCGTTGTTGTAGAATTGTAACAGTCGACAGTGTCGAATGATGGGGGCTCACTTGTCAGTAGAATATATCACATGCAACTAATACGAATTAAGATCTCATGTCAAAATAAATTAATTTTGTACCGGTAAGCAGCGTTGCACCGGTAATAGAGTCATTCATCATCAGAGCAGCCGTCTGGGGTTACACTGCACAGTAATTAATCAATCCGTTTTGTACGTGTGTTCACTTATTTAGGTTAAACTAGTGGACCAGTTACAATGGTTGACATTCGACCATAATTAAAACCATATAAAACCAAACTTATACCTACATCTAAATAAAAAATAAAAACATTAATTATAGGGGAAAATGAGGTTTAACTTGTTAAGTTGCATTTAAAAGAAATAAAGTGTTTATTGACATAGACATCTGACATACTTGACGATTTACGTCTTTTATATTGTCAGTATTGTTGTCAGTATTGTAAATAATGAGTATTTTATTTTGTT
>DWNY01003136.1:0-10271 GCA_018250635.1 Telegonus apastus
GGGGTTTTAGGCGGGAAAAAACCCCACCAACCCGGGGGCGCCCCCCAGGGGGCGGGTACCTTTTGAAGGTATTCCCCTCGTCAAAAAAAAAAAAAAAAAGGTCTCTTACCTTCCCCCTCTATTATTTGTTGGAAACTCCCACTCACAGATCTACCTATTGCTCCCTTACTCTATGTATAATATCTCTATGGTAATAACGTTGTTAGCAAATGACGTTACCGACCTCATTAACGTAACGTATTTACCGGCTAATAACGGGTAAATCCAATTAAGAGACTGCTTTACTATACAAACTGAAAATATGGTTCAGAACAATAACAAGGGAGGAAATTTGCCTGGCGGTAGAAATAGTGTGTTTACCTGGGAAATAACCCCGCCAAACCTATTTGTGTGTGTGATTGCCCGATCACATACAAAGAGGCGACCATCTTTATTCTTAAGAGTAACAGCGCATTTGAAATTAGCATTATTATTATTATTTATTATGTTATGGAAGTAACAAACGAGCATGCAGCCCACCTGATGGTAAGTGACCACTGCCGCCCATGGGCATCTGCAATCAACCCTAGATTTTATCACAGTCTTACTTAGGTTGGTCACAGATACGTTACTACCCCTGAGTACTAAGTTGGAACGTCGAATAAGTATATCTCCGTTACCACACCCTTCAGACCAGAACACAGCAGCGCTTAACACTGCTTATAAGGCAGAAATAGGTGTGGCGATGATACCGTCAAAGTCGACCCACAAAGGTGTCCGAAACATACAAAATGTGGTTAATTACCGTTGTTGAACGGTACTTGCCCCAAATTATAGAGCTAAGCTCTGCAATTTCTTTAAGTTTATACAGCATGTTTTACGTCATAATCCCTTATACTCGTATTAAATTTATTCAGATTAATTCAAGACCTAACAGATAAAGTAGCTTAACTAGCATTCACATATTCTAAACAATTTGTAATGCCTATCGTTGCTATCATGATCATATCACATTTTTATAAATACAATTTATTTATCTTAACAGGAAATTGATGTGCAGGCGTGTTAGCTGATAATGTGCATACATTAACTTATTACTAAGTTCTACGCTTATAATGTAGTCTCACTTTCGGAGAGTAACGAGTAAGCGAGTCATAGGCGAGTAAAAAGTGGGGATTGAACGATATTTCTGATACGGAAAGTGTTCAGCAGTGCGAAATGTTTGTCTCTAGTTCACTTTTTTATTGAGTTTACACTTTAAATAACAATAATATGAGGAGTTGGTATTCATGCGTATATTTCGATTACTTCACATACAGTTTTAGATTCACATTTATTTTAGTGTTGCTATGCAACAGAAACGTCACTTCGACCGTTACCTTTCGAACGTCGAATGTTTCTGTCAACGCTAACGATGATTTACCTGGAATATTTAATATACCGTTTCAATATATCATAGAACCATATCTATGCTCTATGATACCAACAGACTTCATTTTATCTCTGTACAGAATACAACTAATACTGACCCTACACTGTCCTTCCATCTGTCTGTCTTATCATTGTCTGTAATTAATAGTATTCCAAACATCTGTGAAAAAATTTGATGAGTACTATTTTAAACCAGAATAGACATCCGATTAAAATCGATATGGCGAATGTCATAAGGAAAAATAGTTTTCGAAACTTTAGAGTAAAACAATACATATCGTACCTTGCGTATCGTCGTTTATATCTTCCCGAACATCGCTTGCTATCAAGCAAATACCTAAAACACTTAACATACAGTACTAGAGGTACATTAATAATTTATAAATACGGAAATGCGTTACATTAGACCTGTCTGTCTGTGTGTCAATAAATTGGGAATGGAATTAGGTTGCGTTGTGCAAGCGAACGACCCAATCAGACTGAAATGCGATTGACAGTTCAGATAAGAGATGGCGCTGCTGCATTAACGGAATGCCACAGATAAAATATTGATTAAGCACATTTTTAAATATGCCAGTAGTGGCCTGTAGGTAGCCAAATACAATGTATCGTACCAAAATATAATTTAGGTACTTAACTATGAATTTACAATAAACAGGTAGATATTATTATTTATGCTTAACTAATTGGAAGGACAAAAAATAAGGATAGCTATATTTTTTAATAGATAAAGTTTATGTGAAGTTAATTAGTAGAGACAAAGCGCGGACATTGATTTTTAAAATTAAATAATACATTTCGCAATTCCTAAAGATTGTTTCATATAGACACTTTGTAACTTACTAGCTGATACCCGTGGTTTTACCCGCGTTAAAGATTCCCCGCGTTCACCGGAGTTCAGCGAAGATGAACTTTTTCAAAAATAAAAGTAGCCTTAATTACACCTTAGATCTTCGGCTATCTTTTATTGAAAGTGCCATCAAAATCGGTTCAGCTGTTTAGATGATTACCTCAGCCAAACATACAAACAGACAGACAAAAAATATATAATTGTATTTTTGTTATAGGTACTGTGTATGTTATTTATTTTGACATTACAAACAGACACATCGATTTCATTTATTTGTATAAACTAAAAATCATATATTGCTGTCAGTTTTGTATTACAAGATTACGTGAACATTGGACATTTTACGTGAACATTTTATTTTATTGTACGGTACAAATACAATCAAATTAAACGTTATCGACAAGGCTGCAAAATTCATACCTATTCGAATAATCAGAGCACATGCTGATATAAAAAAGTATTTTTATATATATTTCGAAAGTGTAGCGCTTATAAGGTAGCGCGGAATTTTATTTTTTATACCGGTAATTGGTAAATGAACCGGTCAAGCGTGTTTTTGCGCGCAGAGGTTCCGTACTTGCATATTTTTATTTTATTGTGCAAGTTAAATGTTGTCTCAAATACCTGAAATTAATTTCAGTTCGTCAATGGGTTATTTTGCTGGATGTTACGTAAAAATATTTACATCCAAACTATTGATTGGTCGTTTATTAGCAAAGATTGGAAGAGATGTCGTTGGATCCCACATTCCACTTAAGAATCAAAACGACCACATGTATTACTCTCATTATTATGACAGTAATACATGTGGTCAGTAATACATCTCATTTATATGTTGTAATACATCTCATTTATATGTTGAGATGAAATAATACATAATAATTTATCAATACACATGAATTGTTACGTATTTAATGTATTTCAAAAATACGTAAATCGTCCAAAGGCCCAAAAGGTAAATATTTTATGGACGGTATTAAAAAAATAATAAATCAGAGCCTCTGATAATAATTAGTTATCATTGTAAAAATACTTTTATTTTTCGATTTAAGTTTGTTTCAATTATCATTCAAGTTTCTAGAAATATCATATTACCATAAAACTGTGGTTAATCGAGGGGGATAATCTATAAATGAATACTTTTTATACCGGAGTAATGCATGATTCATATAATATATGATGTCATAGGCTACTTTTTATTCCTGAAAAATGTACGTTCTAGTATTTAATAAATAAATGATTAATCATACGGAACCCAAAACCCCGTTCCTGTCGATGTACTTTGATTCTGTTTGCCGGTGCTCTGCTTAAGATAATTACGAAATGTAGAGCGACACCGCCGTGCAAATTGAGTTAAGGCGTAGCTGAATATTCTTATTTACTACGGTATAAAAAATAACATTTCATCAAATAATAACATGAGATAAATAAGCGCTGTGTAAGGCGCATTATAAAATACGTATAAATAACGCTTTCTACACTCAAAGCTCAACATTAGTATTTTCTCCTGTGTCGAACACTAAATTCAGAAATCTAAATTCATTATTTAGCTTTCTGTCTGGTCGAGAATCGAACCCGGAACCACTGCGTGACCGATATGGTGACCGTTGCACCACGCGGGTCATCTTTTACCTATGTACTTTTTATGTTATGGAAATAGCAAACGAGCATGCAGCCCACCTGATGGTAAATGGCCACTGCTGCTCATAGGCGTCTGTAATCAACCTCAGATAAGATCATAGTCCTACCTGAGGTCGGCTACAGATGCGTTGCTACCCCTGAGGACTAAGTATGAACGGTTCGAATAAGTATGTCTCCCTTACCACACCCTTCAAACCAGAACACAGCAGCGCTTAACACTGCTGTTATAAGGCAAAAATAGTTGTGGCGATGATGCCGCCAGAATCGAACCCTAAATGGTTCTACCACATTCAAATAATCGTTATCCAATGTACAGTTTTAAATCCATACAATCCTTTAGTTCAATATTGTTGGTATTTTTATAAGTTTCTTTATTAGCTATGAAACAGTTAAGTGTATTAATAATATAAATTGTTGAAATTGTCAAAGCCGAGAAGTAAGCCGAATCGCTCAAGGGAACGTTGCAAGCTATGATATTCATAACTATTTCAAAGTTATTGAATTCTAGTAGAACTATATACTTTTAAAACGAAAAACTAAAAATGTATACTTACTGACTTAAGCCACAATAGTGTGTTGGTTGGACCTGGCTTTCAAATAATGCTAAATATTTTATTTCGAAGCTTAACACACGTAAAAACACTTGTCCTATTAATGAAGATAGCTAATGATATGGAGTTTCTTTCGCCGCTTTTTCTCCATAACGAAATACACCACAAGTGGCAGTAGATTAATATCATTGACGTTCAAAAATATTTCTGTAAGAATCTACATACTTTTAATAAAATATCATTGATTTTGATTTTGATAGCAAACGAAAATGCTGTCTATCTGATCATTGCCGCCCATGAAAATGTGTCAAGTCCTAAATTATACTTTTTCTCTCGAAGGAGTTATGTGGTTCTCGATGCCTGGTTATGTAGGATTCTTACCCACCAAAGCCCGCCTCCTCCTCCTCCACAGAAATACCACCGGATTCTTCTGAGCGCGTTGCCCTGTCAAGCTCCACCCAGTTGAGCAACAATAAAAATATGTTCACACTTACCGTCCTTCCCGAGATCGCTGGCCGGTTCAAGATCCCACTCATGCCGCTTGCAAACCTGGAAGTCTTCATTTAGTCGCCTTTTACGACAATCGTATACCGTAGCGCTCTTCTTTTTTGGAAGTACAGGGACAAGGACTAAAGTACTACCTGAAGCAACAGAAACTCGTCATGTATGTGTCGGTTTTAAAATCCTAACACAGACATATAAACCGCAATGTCGCCTATTACTCATGAGGCGTAACGCATCTGTGATCGATTTTAGGTAGAACCGCTGTTCTAAATGGAGTACAGATGAATATGGGCGGCAGTGACCAAATACCATGAGGACCGCATATTTTTACTGTATGTAAAGAATACTTAAATCTTTGAATAAAGTATCAGAAGTTTTGCAGATAATGTGAAGAGTGAACTACCGTAATACTGCTCTTAAAATAAAATAAAAATAAACGAATAATACAAACAGAGCATTTTACTAAGAATTTTGGAAATACGTAGCTTTGAATTAGCCCCATTGCGCAGTAATGGGGCAAGGTTTATAAATTTTTAGTGCAACCCATAAAATAATGAGTGGCGTCAAAGCAGTGCCTTAACAACCTTTCTCCAATACCATAAACGGAATAGCGACCCTAATTAGGGTTGTCACACACTTCCACATTTTTTTTTTATTTAAGGTAGGTTCTTCAATTGTTCAAAAGCAATGATAAGTGACTGTCTGATAAGTATCCGAGGTTTGAATCGGAGGCATGCGCCGATTTCATCAATTTTAAAGGTGGTAGTGCTATGTGGTTCGATTCCGATGGCGCCATCGCGGCACACTGACTGACCTACCTATTTCTGCCTAATAACAACAGTTTTTAAGCGCTGCTGTGTTCTAGTCAGAAGAGTGTGGTATGGAAGACATACTTATCCGTTCCAACTTAGTCCTCAGAAGAGCAACGCATTTATGGTCAACCTTAGGTAAGACTTTGATCTTATCTAAAGTTGATCACGGATGTCCATGGGCGGCATTGGCCACTTACCATCAGATGGACTGTATGCTCATTTCCAAACTTCCAAACTATAAATCGGGATCTTTGTCCAGGTAAAATAAGGGTTCCAATATTTTATTTTGTATCAGTCTGCGCGAACGAAGCCGGAGGCAACAATTAGCGTAGTTATTTCTTAACTAGCATCGTTTAGGTATCCCGTTTAATTTGTCTCTGCATGTGACAGCCCTGCCTAATTGTGCTCGTTGTTAATTTCGACGGAGCGATCCCCTTTAACGAGGAACACCTCCGCGGGGTAACATTCTGCTACTGTGGGTCGCGTTTACAACAGTGTACTTGCTAGATCACTGCGGTTGGTTTTGTAATATGGCGTAGCAAACGAGCAGGTCAGATACTAAGCTCACTAATTATATGTCGTTCTAATTAACAATAAATGAATAAAGTGTTATAAATAAATAAACTGCCGATTTGTTATCAACCCAAGATAAGATCAAGAATCGAAGGTTGGCCAAAAATTCGTTGTTATCTCTGAGGACTAAAGTGGTCCCTAAGGTTGTCCCTGTCGTTCTGTGACAAGAATAGTGCTACGGTATCCCCCACCTGTCGTAAGACGCGACTAAGAGGGGGCGTCCTGGGTTGCGGGCGGCAAGAGTGGTAGCTCGATCGCCCGGCCAGCGACCCCGGGAAGGACGACGGCATGTGTGGTACCGTCGTAAACACCAGTTGGCGAGATGAGCTCATCATCGATAGTTTGATAGTTGCTCATCTGGGTTGAACCCGATGAGGCAATGCGCTAAGAGGGCCCCGGTTGCGTTCCTCCGGAGATCCCGGATTCACTTTCCAGCGCTGATGACGGCCACCGAGGGCGTTTTAGTGGGTTAGAACCTCACGTAACCCAGTATCGCTGCCACGCCAACTGATAACTTTCGAAAGTTTCCCCTTTGAAAACAAATAAAAAGGATAAGTACGAGTATGTCTTCCTTACTTCACCCTGGAAACCTGAACACAGTAGCACTTAATTCTGTTGCTATTAGACAGTAAAAGGTTCGTGGTATGAGATTTTATATTGTTTTTTTTTTATGAAATTCACTTGAAATTATACCCAGATAAACAAAATATAAAGGGAACAACAAAAATGCATTATAGCCTATAGCATATTACTGTAGTACTGTTCAAGTCACTTGCTCTATCACTAACCTAACGTAAACACACCTAAAAGTTGTTGTTTGCTAAATTACTGTAATAGGATTTTGTTCTTTCGTGTTAGGTGATTAGGGCCACAGTGCCTTGTTAAGTTTAAGAGCAGCGGTGTAGCATTTACTAAATGCTTCCTTTTCAACGAATTTACGTGTAGCAGAAGAACGTTAGTACTTAGTGGCCGTTTGTTGCACACTTATGAGCTATGTAGTTTACGATCTTACGGTGAAACTCGTGAAGATATTCCCTACGTGTAGCTAAAGGATAATCAGTAAGGAATGTTATGGTAAACGTCGCTTTTTGTATGTTTGTTGTTTGCACGTTAAAGCGAACGAGCTTTGGGTCATAGGGTGATAAGACGCCATTTTGGATACCAGTATCGTCTTTTGCACAAATGAAATACTTATACGAGACGTTCCAACTTAGTCCTCAGGGGTAGCAACGCATCTGTGACTGACGTCAGGTGGGACTGTGATCTTTGTGGGGTTGACTGTAATCAACCCCACAATGATCATGGGCGGCAGTGGCCAATTAATATCAGGTGGGCTGCATGCTCGTTTGCTACTTTCATAACATAAAAAGGAAATAAACAAGTACATAATCATTTCTAACACTTATATAAATTTTCCAAGCGTTTACTTTGAACAACTTTCCGTTGAATACCGGTACGATTCAGCCGACATTGTTTTGTTTAAAGCATTGGATACGATTTTTGTATGCGAGTCTTGTATAACTAAGCAGTTTTAGTAATTCTGTTCTAAGGGTATACCTATTTTTAAGTGATTTGAATGTAGCTGATAATTATAAAGCATATAGTAATTAAAACAAAAATAATATTATGTTTCAATACTTCGTTAGAGACCCACCAACCGACAATATAAAGAATCAGTACATATCGAATAGATTTTAAAAGAGAGTCGCCAAGGGGAGACAGGGAGTCTCCCTCCCCCAGAAATTTAAAAAGCGTCATAGGTAGGTACCGCGCCAAATGTATCTACTTACCTCCAAATGTGCCGCGTCGATCATCGAATGTAATTTTACTGAGTGGTAAAACAAACAGCAGTGATAGCCTAATGGTTTAAACTCGGCCTCTCAATCGAGGGGTCCGAGCTTCAAATTTGAGGCACGCCTGACTTTTCGACGTTATGTGCGTATCAGAATTTAATTATCACTTGCTTTAACGGTGAAGGAAAACATCGTGAGGAAACCTGCACACCTGAGATTTATTTAAATAAAAATTAGTTCTCAAATTGTGTGAAGTCTACCAATTCGCTTGGCCAGCGCGGTGGTCTATGGCTTAAAAGCTCACTCACTCTGAGAGGAGATCCGTGCCCAGCAGTGGGACAATAATGGGTTGACGACAAAACAAACAAAGCTTCCACACCAATCGACAATAATCGATTGGTGTGTGGACATCTTTATCCGAGTCCTTAATATTTAGTTCACCTTAATCTACTTTTTGCGGTCTAAGTAACCAAGATAAATGCACATACATCAACGATGCATCCGTTATGGCGCAACGCAATAGATCCTAACAGACACGAACTCGCTTCCACTTCTGTGTTAATGTCATTCAGCTTAGGTGTATTGCATCTCCGAGAAACTGTGTCATCGAATGTGGGTATCATCGGAGCCCACAATACGCCCTTGTAACCTAAATACATAAATAGGACGGTGGAATCCTCACGCTTATATGAACGTTTAGCGATGGAGAAAACGTTGTTTCTTTTGCTCCACAACACATACGTATTTCTACGTTTGTTTTTTGAGTTATGCAAGTAGCAAACGAGCATACCGCCGACCTGGTAAGTGGCCATGCCGCCCGTGCATCTGTAATCAACCCCAGGTAAGACCACAGTCCTACCTGACGTTGCGTTGCGTTGCTACCCTTGAGGACTAAGTTGGAACGCCTCGAATAAGTATGTCTCCCTTACCACACCCTTCAAACCAGAACACAGTAGCGCTTAACACTGTTATTATAACTGAACTTCACTGTGTCAGTTATTACACTGGCGTCTGATTTTCATAGATCAGAAGTAAATCGAGCAAGAATATCAGAGTTTGCTTATGTTTGTACCTATGTCCTACGATATGCACGAACACAAGCAAAATGACATAGACAGAATTCATAGTAGGTAGTAACGATCCTTTGATGTTCTGCTTGTGATCAATCAGAGGAGAATAATAATATCTCCGATGGGAACCGAGCGCAAAGTGTAAATAAAACGAACTTTTTAATCAATTAATTCTAAAAAACTTATAAGAATCAGGCGATATTGACAGATAAGATAATATTGACAGATAGAGCCGACATAGAGAAATAGTGATGGACTTTTGAGGCATCACTGTTATTCAAACTTTTGCCTGATATTCTGCTAAGAATGATTGTAATCGGATTTGATGTCTATGATGAGGGAGAGACGCATATCTCTATCGAGGCGTTTCATCTCATAACTCAGGAGTAGCACCGCGTCTGAGGCCGACCTAGCGTAGAAATTTCAATCCTGTATGGGTTTCATCCCTGATGTCCATTCACGATCAAGTAACTTCAGATAGAATGCATGCATTTGTTTGATAATAATCTTTGTTAGTTTGAATGTTATCGATTGTATTGTTGACTGTTGACTAAACGAATAAATAAAAGTGAGTGCGTAACATGTGAGCAAATATTAAATATCGTCATACCAACATTACACAAATCACGCACAATCTAACATACATCGTGTATTACAGCATGTCACGGCGAAAGTACTCTTCGGGAGCGTGAGCGCGATCAATGACCTCAAGCGGCAAGAGAAGGCCGGACGCGACGAGCGGCGGACGCACTAGCGACATCCATCGACGGGGACGGAGAACTATCGTGTTTAGTAGGTGTAGTAATTGGTTTGTGTTGTTGCTAATAGATGGCACTGATAAGAAAATGTTTTATTTTATCTCTTTTCGACATTCTAACGCTAAATAAAACTAATAAGAGACTGTAGAGTCTACCTGTCATCAAAATATTAATTCCCATAATAACAAAGTCAAATTGTAAAATATCTCTAAACTGATTCTACTATACCTGTTTTTTCTGCACGCCATCTACTGTAAAGTTTTGATACTAATTTAATATTCTACGACTTAAATAGTTTACGGATGAGTT
>DWNY01003137.1:0-10270 GCA_018250635.1 Telegonus apastus
CCCCCTTTTAGTCGCCTCTTACGACAGGCAGGGGATACCGTAGCCCTATTCTGGTCCCGTTACTACAGGGACGAAGCGAAACGTACCTACTTTAAAGTATGATATTTTAATACTTTCCATTTCAGTGGATTTCAGGACTCGTTTAAATTTTTAAATATTTAGATTCAAGGGCAGCGAAAACACAGCATTAGTTAAACTGCATGATTTTTTATATAGTCGGTGTTGTAGATTTTATTCTTAATAATAAAAAGAGTGATATCCGGAATAGGTGGTTAGATTTCTTAACGTTGTTCAATATTTTTTTACTTTAATTTTCATACGTAGAAACTAGAAGCAATATTAAGAGTTGCGTAAAACTAAACTAAAACTAGGAAATAGTAATGCATGGTTTCTACATATATAATATAGAGCCCGCTTGTCTAGGTCATATTAGAAAATATGTTCATCATAATTATGTTTAGGTAATAATTATTTAACCTTGACTAAAACGTATAAAAGAGTGAAGCATTGCGAAAACACTTTCAATGAGAAATGGGACAAAATTTTGGCTTTACATGAAATTTCACAATTATAATATGTACGACCAGGGTTGCCACCATTTAAAAAAACAAGTATTTCTAACAAAAACGTTGCAAGTAAATAGTATTTAAAATATAGAACGTTTATTTATATATTTTTTTCGAATACTTGTTTTTTTCGCTCACTCGACTAACCTAGAGGTAAGTGTAAAAGGATAAAAGTAAGGCGACAATTTTTGAAATTGAGTACTTTTCGTACCTACATTATTTTTATCTAAAGGACAATACTATAGTATATTATATTACGAGTGGCAACCCTACCAGCGATTATAATGCGAATATGTTGGGAGTTCGTCGCTCGCGGGTCACGCTTCGCTGGTCATACGAGGCTTCCGTTTGATTTCATCACGTTTCCGTCTGTGTCTGTCATATTATATATACTATTTAGATATGTAAATTGTCCAATGCCACACAGCCAAATTTTATTATAATTGACCATGGAATTTGTATAAAATTACGTGGATTCAAGTATTACTTGTCGCAATAAAAAAATGTAATGTAATATGGTGGTACTTATAACTTTGTCGGTTATACATTCTAGAGTAAAAGAAAATACTATAGTTTGTACGGTGTATTTTTCATATTTCGAAGTAGTAAATAAGCGTGCAATATACCTGATCGGAAGTGGTTATCGCCCATGGACACCTGTAATCAACTCTACATAGCAACGTTTAACTCTACTGTTATTAGGTAGTAGGTAAAAGGTGTCGCGGAGGTATCGAACAACGAAGGGTTCTATCTCCATTAATTCCCTAATTAGCCTTTTAGGAGAAAAACTTTTATAGATGGAAGTGGAGGATGGTTAGAATCCATTGTAGTTGGTCTAGCGGTAGCAACACATTTGTGACCAATCTCTGTAGGGCTATAATCTTTTCTAGGATGGATCACAGATATACTTGGTCAGCTGTGACCACTTGCCATTGGATGAAATGCATGTTCGTTTGACTTCGTACTTCCATATTGTAAAAGAAGAATAAGATATTCAAAATAATATCACTTTTTTCTAATATTTCAGAATATTCCAGCGACAACATGAAGAGAATAATACCTTTGGTGGTTCTATGCGTTCAACTGTTACAAGCGGCTATTTGCTTGGATCTGCCACATGTGTACGAAGAACATACAGAGGTACCTAATTGTATACATATGAATAGGAAGCAATGAGAAAAGTCTTCATTCAGATACGCTTGGTTTACCATGTTGAAACAAATATTTATTTCTTTTTAAAATTAAGACTTAACCTACCCCCGAAGCACAGAAGCGCGTATGAATTTTTTGCACTCAGCGATCAACCATCCGTCAACAGACCGATTAGTTATTAGTTATTTTATAAAAATCTTTATTTTACTTTTGCAGTATAATCTACAGTCTGATACAGCCAGAGGTCGTCGAGATGTAATCGAAGAAGAGAAATATTACAACATTCGTTCAGACAATAGGAAAGACGTAATGAGCCAACCGACACCTTGGCTGCCTGGTTCTTTGCCTGCAGAAGAAGATCCTACAACGAAGATCTCAATAACCAATGACAATCCACAAGTTCTACCTTTGTACCAGACTACAGAGAGAGTTACAGATAAGCCAACTGGTAGAGGAGCAAGAGCGTCAAATGAAAACTGGATTAAACTTCCATTCCCTGGTCGTGAAGATCAAAGAGATGATATTTTGACGCCACCGCAGCCATCTGGCGAACTTATCAACTCCCGAATGCCTCGAGTAAACTTCGTTACACAAAATAAGCAACTGGAAGCTTCTGAGTCTAGAAACGACAAGGAATCGGTGCAAAGAGCCACACGTAAGGATGATTTGAGAACAGAATTCGTTAGACCCGAAGAGGAAGACAGGTTTGCGCAGAACAAACCTGTATATCCGAGACAAGCTGTATATTATCCTGAAGATCCTCGACGGCCCTATGATGATAGGTACTATGCCAATGACGATTTGTATAGACGCGATCCTTACTATGACTTGTATGACCGAAAGAGATATTATCCTGGCTACGGACCCAGAGTTGACAGATACGATGATGGCTATGATAACTACGTGCCACGGAAACCGAAGAGAATAATCTATTATGCACATTTACCAGATGTTGTCCGAACGCCTCCTAGCGTTGACTTAAGATACCGCTACTCAGTAGATCCTTACCGCCGTTTTGATGATGACTATAATGCGAGGACAGGGAGATATGACTACAGATTCAGAAACAGATACCCCTACGCTCCATTACGAAAAGAGGAAAGGAATTACAGAGACTTGGCCGCATCTAGCACCGTTAACAAAGACAAGAAAGTAGAAGATAAGGTCACGCCAGCAGCAGTTTTACCACAAAAAGATGATAAATATAAGACCTCAGCATCTAGTAATAGTAAGCCTTCAAGTAAAAATGTTATCAACAGTCACCAATATCATGATGGTAGCGAATACAATAGCTACAATGATCAGCTTTCGCATAAGACCTTTCAAGACATAATAAGACCTGATGAGGGATACCTTAGATTTGACGAACCATTATTCCATAGAGCTATCGAAGACCCGTACAAAAGGAAATATTAAGGATGTTTCAAACTAAGTTATTGACGTACTTATTTTTGTCGAGAAACGCGACTGAATTAATGAAATGTTTGTAACTTTTGTCTTATTGGGTATTTTAGCTTCGCTAAAATTAAGCTGATTTCCAAGACTATTTGTGTAATTGTCGCTAATAAATGTAATAACAAATGCTCTGTTTTAATTATTCAAGGGGTGAAGAGTTTGCGACAAATTGTACAAGCAATAAATCGAGCGTTTAAATTAAAACACGGGAGGGTGAAGATGAATTTCATTAAGAATTAATTAATGTCATTCTTAAGCGTTTTGTTTTTGCTCGTGGATAAAAAACATCTGTCGGAGATGGTTGCGACGCGTTTTCTTAAGGTAATTAAGCAATAAATTTTGTGGCTTGAAACATCGCGAGGTGGGGGCCAATTACGGAGCGCGTTTAAGAAAATGAATGTTCGCCACTCGCGCGGGGTTATTACGTGAACTACACAAGAAACTGAATCGCAGTTGTAACACTTGTAACGATGATAAGTTATTATGAAAACGATTTTAAGTTAATATTTATTCGCGGTGCAAAATTGGTCATTACGACTGTGCCGGTGATTGAGAATCAAAATATTTTTTTTCTTATGTTTCTCAGTCCGTCTGTTTGTTTGCCATTTAGTGTGTTTATTGGACCCTAAGTACGTATTATATTTAACGTTACCTAACAATACGTATCTTTATTTACTGTTTCTGTTTTTTTTTAAAGGTTTTTGTAAAAAACGTCTGTCAAAATCGGTCCAGCTTTATTAAAGATAAGCTTTGTAAAAGCTAATAATTTTGAAAAATAGAACTACGGTATGAGGTGTTTAATAAGCTTATTATATTGTCCATCTGATGGTAAGTGGCTACTGCTGTCCATAGATATTTGTGATCATCCCCAGTTAAGATTACATTCCTACCTGAGGTCAGCCACGAATGCGTTGCTATCCTGAGAACTAAATAGTAACGCTTCGGATTCGCTGTTATTTGACAAAATTAGGTGTGACGATGGTGCATTCGTTGAACTACAAAGGGCTTTTATACTTTTATAAACGACGTTTTTTAAAACAGAAACCCCGGGCACACAATTTCTTATTTTAAAGCGAGAGTGCCGTAATCAGCCCTCGACGGAGCTCTTCCAACAAGAATAATTACTATTATGGGCTTAGAAAAATTCTTCCACGTGACAGCTTGTAATCAAGGGAATAGATTTGTTTTCCTTTTTTATTTTTAAGCGTTAGAGCCAGAAGTGTTCGCGGATTAATGGGGCGGCGATAAATTAGGCGTAATTAAATGTCTGCTTTGGGGTTTTAACCCCGGTCTAAGACTTCTTGTAAGCCGTTAATCATCCGCCAAGATTTGTTGGCAGGTCATTCAAAGTCGTTTCTGGTTTAAGGTTTATTGTATGGTATAATGGCATTTCACAGACCTACTTGTATGTAACTAATAATTAAATATTTTCTCTAAATTAATGAAACACGATTTAAAGTTAAAAATTTCAATTGGTAAAGAATCGTTGTTTATTCATCTTAAAAATCTAAGTGTCCCTATATAATAGGTGTTTAAAAAATGGTGGTTTTTAGCCTGAAATAGTAATTTTGTCATTAATTAGTGTAATTGGTACGCTTAATAAAATGATAAATGTAAGTCTAAAATAATATATTGCTCTATACTTTCTTAAGACTGTGGGTATTTCCAATTGTTAACAGCAGAAAGGGTTGTGACATAGCCCCTTTGTTATCGCCGGGAGCGCATTGAGGAGTTCATTACCTCAGCAGAATGCGTATTACCGTTGATCCAATCCTGGAAAGCCCGCTTAGCTAATTGGGACCGTGTTTGTGGCTAAACCTTGTTCAATGTTTGCTTATTACGAAAAATATTGAATTAGTATCGGTCGTTTACCCCGTAGGTGGACCAATTTGAGAGATTTCTGTTTGATTAATTTATCAGTCCATATTTTTGTAGATGTAAGTAGATGAATTTTGGTTAACAGTAATAATATAGTGTTTGAAAAGCTCTTAATGAAAGGCTCCGAGGTTGCGATTCCACGCAAGCATCCCTGCTGTGTTCTTCTTTGAAAGTACGGTAAAGGTGACATACTTATCCGAGGCCAGGCAACTTAGCCCTAAGGGGTAGCAATGCATCTGTTGTCAAACTCAGGCAGGACTGTGATCTTATTTAGGGTTGATCACTAAGGTTCGTTTGGTTTATTTGCTACTTCGTCAAGTATTTGTATTTCACTAAACATTATAACTCATAGCCGTTTACTTAACCCTAAATACGGAACACAGTTTAACCCTGTAACTTCCAATTCCATAAACCAGCTAATTTACTTAACCCTTAATGAACACTAAACAACTTGAACTCATATAAACAGTGCAAATGTCTCATCACAATGACAAGAGGACACCAAAACTATTAACATGTCGATAACAATTTGGGAAATTGCTTTTATGTTAGAGATATGCGGGGTAGGAAAGGGGTAATGTAGGGCTGTACGAATAGGGTTGCTTCGTGTATTAGATTATTGCGATTGGCTTAATTGAATTACCTTCATGTTGAGTGTTATGAAATAACGAACCAGTTGTGCGTTTTGTAACTATACGATGTTATTTATTTTATAACTTGCTGCTTCCCACGGTTTCACCCGCGTTTAAGAAGTTAAAATGCGTACATTGATATCGGCCCGCAATTGACATTAACGCCCGCGGCGGCGGCCGCAAGCGCGTGGAGTGTGCGCTAAGGCTTTTTTCAAAAATTTAAGTAGCCTAAGTTACGCCTTAGACCTTCAGCTACCTGCCAGTGAAAGTCTTATCGAAATCGGTCCATCCGTTTAAAAGATAACTTCTGCCGAACAGACAGACAGACTGACAGACACAAAAAAATATATAATTGTATTTTTGTTATAGGTACCGTGTACCACCACATGCATTTAGTAAAAAGTTATTTTGATATTAGGTACCTACAAACAGACACTTCATTTTTTATTAGTATAGATTTGGAGGTAGCATGCAGTCCACCTGATGGTAAGTGGCTAAAGGTATCTAGATAAAGTCCGCCCTTAAGATCAGTGTCTTAACCAAAGCTGTTCGCTGTGTTCCTCCTTCTCTCTTCAGTTTGCCAAACTGTAAAATCATTTGTCGCCAGTGTTCCGCTCGAAAGGTATACATCTAATGTACTTGCTTGTTTTATAACTCACTTACTACATACATGCAGGTTTGTCACTTTTATAATATAAAAAATATGCTTGCATGCCAACCCTAGCTCTCAGTAGCAAAGCAAGTTAAACAGTCCAAGTCGAGGGTCGCGGCCCGTCGGCTCAAAATTGATAATTTTCCCCGCAATATCCTAACATTACATCAGTTATTCATTAAACAAGATATGATCCCGGTCCGGTGCCAATTAATATTTATACGCCATCCTTCTGTCCCTCGGTGTAAATTAATTTCGGGATTCGAGCCTTAAACAATAATGCTAAATAATAATGATTGCTTAGTGCGATTGGTTGCGTCAATTTCCTATTTGCTAATGAGTTTGAGCAGGTATTGTCGGATGTTCAGTCTATCTATAGTAACATAATCCTTCATTAAGTTCTATTCTAACGCGAAACTAAACTGTTAACTTTTTGGGACCGCAGACAACTATCTCATTTAGTTATTTGTAGCTAATGAATGAAATTTTTTTATACTAAAAACACTAAATTCGCTCCAAAATATTAGTAAGGACTTTTTTCTGTCCTAAATAGGCTTTAGAATTTAGTTACATGATATTAGAACTTAGTTAGTTTTTTATAAGTGTAAGTGTAAGTGTAAGGCTAGACTATACGATTGGATGGGATAAAATGTCATTAAATAAATATAAATAAAAAAATAAATTACCCAATGCTAACTTCTGGTAACATGTTTAGAATTTCTATAGGTATAGAATTCCAGATCAGTATCATTGATTATAAGTTCGTTAAATTAACGAACTATACGCTGTTTGTGTATTAGTTAACTTTTTCGCTTTAATAATGTAGGAAAGATAATAGGGATAGTCATAGGACCGCGCCCGACGTTGCTTAACTTCGTAAATCGGTTGAGACCTACGCAACACGCGATGGTATGCGCGCTTCAATTTATTGATTATTACTTACCAACGTCGTTAATATGTTAAAAAGATGACGATAATCCAATGTGTCACCCCATAAATTGGTTATGGCGACAATGTATCGGCATGTTTCGCAGAAACGAGATCGCAAGACCATATCTCATCTCAGGGTCATCCCGCTCATTTTACTTTATGTGACACTTTATTAGAAACTTTTAGGCACGTGTCTCAGTGCAAGCGAGTGAGCGAGTAGATATAAAAGGTGCTTAGGTGGAAGGAGTGGCACCAAAATGGTATAAATGTAACTTCGCTTTATTTTTACTCATTACTTTTTTATAATATGAGTGTAGTAGCGTTATTTAATCAAAAAAAATAAAAAAAAAACGTTTTAATTTACTTTGTGTTGTTAAAATCACTCGAGCAGAATAAAGAAAAACATAGCTTAAGCTTTAGATACCAATATTGTAAAGTGTATCCTATCCAAATGTGTAACATACGGTATACACCTGTATTCATTCAGCATTTAAAACGAATTACACTAGACGCGGCTGAAATAGTAAGTAGTAGTATATTTTTGGAGTTGTGCTTTATTAATTTGATTATTTCTCTAGCGATTCATCGTTTATTCCGTCATCGTGAGACACTTTGTAATGGCGAGGTATCTCGTTGGACAACAAAAGTGTTATTTGGTTTCTGAGAAGTGCTTTTGTCGTCGGATTCGGTATAAGAAATATTTGCGTACTTTGTGTCTTATCGTAATTTACGACGACGTTGCCTCATCCGATTCTTATAAGAACCGTTGGTAACATAGTTCTTTGTGACTTGTAAATCAAAAATTAATAATTATCTTTCAACATTTTAACGTGACGATATTATCTACATTGTATACTCTACATTATAAAAATAATTTTGAAAATTCATAGGGCCCTATAATGTATTAGAAAAAGTAAGGGGAGATTTCGTTTTCTTCAATATAATAGAAAAAAAAATCGTTTATATTGACATAGTCCACATAAAATAATGCCACACATATGTCTGCTTTATAACAGCAATGTTACATGCTGCTGTGTTATGGTTTGAAGGGTGTGGTAAGGAAGACATACTTATTCGAGGCATTACAACTTAGTCCTCTAGGGTAGCAACGCATCTGTAGTCGACCTCAGGTAGGACTGTGACCTTATCTGGGTTGTTCACAGATGTCCATGGGCGACAGTGGCCACTTACCATCACTTGGACTGCTCGTTGCTACTTCCAAAACAAAAAAAGTAGACTTACACATCTAAATACTTTAATCGAACATTTTCCCATCCTGCATTAATAACCCTTCCTCACCAGGTGTTATGAGCCACTAAAATAATAATGAGTTGATATAAAGAGGCATTATGCAGCATAGGGCGCGCGGCTGCCGGCGCGACAAAGCGCGGCGACCATTACCCGCCGCGACAAGCCTATAAAGCACCCGCTACAACCAACTCGCGACCAAATCCGAGGTTGCTCCACTTTAATATTGAAACAAATGCCTTCATATTACGTCAGGCTTGACACAAACTGTTTAGTATTTCTTTACGTTACAAAACTTATAAAATTATTTTCCACAAAAATATAATACCGAAATATCTCAATGTAAGTTGGATATTTTATAAATTACAGGTAGCAAACGAGTACGCAGTTCATCTGACGATAATTGGCTATTGCCGCCCACGGACGGCTTTTATAAATTACAGATAGAATTGGAGGCCTTCAAACTTAGTCTACAAGGGTAGCAATGCGTTTGTGGGCCAAGAGACTCACCTGAGTCTCTGATCTTATTTGGTTGATTACAGATTTCTATGGGTGGTAATGGCCACTTACCTTCAGGTGGACTGCATGCTTGTTTCCTTCTTACGTATTGAACATTACACTTTATTGTTTGGCCATTTCCCGCACCTCGTCGAGAGATGGCGCCACTAGTATTTCTCAATCACGCTATCGAAGCATTCTCAACATCTTGCATATATACAAGCTCCGAACTGAGACTGTCGGAGCACGGCCGCTGTCCTGGCATGATCAACTAGCCGGCGGGAGATCTCCCTTTCCCAAATTGCCTCTTTACGTTATCAAAGTAGCAAACGAGTGTGCAAAAGATGATGGTAAGTGGCCACTTAATTTATACACGTTTGAGGACTTTATTATTACTTTAAAGAACTATCAGTTGTGCTGGTTACCTCACGATGTTGTCCTTCACCGTTAAAGCAAGTCAATACAAATAAATAAGATTGAAGTGTCTGTTTGCAATATCAAAATAATAACTTTTTACTAATTGCATATGAAATATACATGGCACCGATAACAAAAATACAATAAAAAATAAAACTGTCGGTCTGTCTGTTTGGCTGAACGGCTGGACCGATTTTGACGGGACTTTCACTGGAAGGTAGCTGAAGATCTAAGGCGTAGTTTAGGCTCGTTTAATTTTTGAAAAAAGCACTAGCGCGCGCTCCACGCGCTCGCGTCCGCCGTCGCGGATATTTATGTCAGTTGCTATTAGGCAGATATTAATGTATGCCTTTTTACTTCTTTAACGCGAGTGAAACTGTCAGATCGCTTAGTGATAAATAATTTCTAATGCGCACATAACTTCGAATAATCAATGAGCCTGATATTTGATCCTCGAATCCCTCGATTGAAAGCCGAGTTTCAACCATTAGGCTATCATTGCTCCGAACCCAAACATCTCCAAGTCCGATAAGTAAAATAAGTAGATACGTACCTATAAACGATCTGTCGTTTGGATGGTTTGTGTCTACACTTCGAAATTTCGACGCACGACCCTTTCTTGCCCTCAATAGTAATGCAAGATTGTTTGGAAACTTCAGATGTCCCTATAAAATACAATACATTTTTTATAGTTTGGAAAAGACGAGCATGAAGTCTACCTGGTGGTAAATGGCCACTGCTGCCCATGGACGTATGTAATCTATACAAATAAATAAAATTGAAGTGTCTGTTTGTAATGTCAAAATAACAAGTTTTTACTAAATGCATATGAAAGTATACAC
>DWNY01003138.1:0-10270 GCA_018250635.1 Telegonus apastus
TGGCCTCAAATGGTTCGTGTAATATAACCACGGTACTGTTTCATCAGAATTTGTCAAACACTACCGTGTTTTTAGATCTAGCAGTAAGGCACACAAACCCGTCAGGGAGCCACCTGATGGAAAGTAGTCACCCTCGTCTATAGACATTTGCAACACCTATGGAGTCGCCAACGTCTTTGAAGGAGAGCTCTTTTTACACATTATTGCAGTACATGTAACCTAATTGAGGCCCCTCCAACTAGTCCTGTGCCATGTAAATCTAACAGCTGCCCGCTGTCATCTTCCGGTCATCTGTCTACCTGTTCGAAGAGTGTTCGAGAGAGAGTTGTGCTTAAACCTGGTCG
Organism: Telegonus apastus; assembly: GCA_018250635.1. NCBI lineage: Eukaryota > Metazoa > Arthropoda > Insecta > Lepidoptera > Hesperiidae > Telegonus > Telegonus apastus. The sequence goes on from DWNY01003138.1 coordinate 345, forward strand.
CTATTCAAGAAACTTTCTTTGTTGGTAATTCACATATAAAACAAAGTGTGGTTTCAAGTGTGGTTCCACCACTGTTATCACCTTTCGATGTGTTGCGCCTCGTTGTTTTCGATCATATTTCAAAGTAGGTGTTTTATGAAATGCCTAGCTGTTGCATATGCGAATGTTCAATTGGCTTCCGGCGTTGCGCATATTATATTGGTTACGGTTCGATTAAGGCTAATGATGGTCATTTATCTCGATATGCGCTGAGATGAAGCTATTGTTACGATAAAGTGTCTCCCCTTTCCATTGTTGATTGAATGTTCTTGAACAGCTTACTCAAGTCTGAACTTATCACACAACAAGGTATTGAACCCATTAAGTTATAACTAAGTTCTAATTGAAGTGTAACTTCGAAAAATACTGTGTTAGACTCTCGACGCGAGAGGCAGAAGTTCATACTCCTTGGATATTGATCTAGGCTATTGATTTTAATTGGATTCCGGCTACTGATTTAGATTTTAATCATTAATGTTATGTCTCTATATTAATATGACAGTTATTAATATTATGAAGCCTGTTTGTACTTACTCAAACTTATTAGAAGTTAGGAACAAGAATATCATTTTTGATGTATTATGATCTACTTACTCCACTCTCCATGAGGTGCAATCCCTGTCAAACATTGTCATTAAATGTTCTTTAGCATTCATGAAGCATACATAGAAATGTGTTTATAGTTACACTAAATATGTTTAGTTTAGGAACAAAATCGTCTTAGGAATTCGGAATCACTGCCCTTCTTGAAATTTATCTTATTATTTAAGTGACAAAGAGTATAAGACACTAGGGTCTGGCGTCCCTGTAGTAACGGGACCAGAATATGGCGACGGTATCCCCTGCCTGTCGTAAGAGGCGACTAAAAGGGGGCTTCCGGGGTTACGGGCGGCGAGAGTGGGAGCCGGGATGGACGGTGGTAGTGCTGTCGCATACCGTCGTACCCTTGAAGGTGCGACGAGCATAAAGCTTGCTCGGGTGGAGCCAGATGGGGCAACGCGCCTAGAGAACTCCGGTTGCGTTCCTCTGGAGATACCAGGGTCCTCTTCGTAGCGCCGAGGATGGCCATCGGGGGGGTATTTAGTGGGTAAAAATGCCACATAACTCGGCGTCGCTCCCACGGCGACGAGTACCTTTTGAAGGTTTCCCCTCGACAAATAAAAAAGGGTCAACAGCAACGGACCAATCGTAAGTAAATCCTTTTTGGAAAGGTAACGGAATATTTTTCTTTTTCGTTATTCTCCATTAGTGTCAAGTTGGAACGCGTACGCAACAGATATTTCACAAAATCACCATCAATCATTTATTACAATACGATTATTAAAGTTTTCTCTAGCGGATTCAAATTCCAGAGGTTCAGGTCTCAGCGAAAATCTAAGTGTAAGTAGTTAAGTTCATAAGTCACACAGTAAGGAGGATCTAAGCCCCTCTCAAATTTTACATTACAACCCACCTTACCTATCGAAAGACCTTTTTTTGCCATCAAATTCCTTCAGTCTTCGGTAGGTCAAGTTCTAGGAAACTTATTCTGGATTCATCACTCCTGATAATCTATCTCTATCTATCTTTCTATTTCCTGATATCTCTAAAACTTAAATAATAAATTTATTTTTGAGTCTCAGTTTTTAAGTTAATTTTATGTGGGTTAAACATTTAAACATGTATATAAAATACGTTTATATGTTATATACCACACTGCATTCATCTGTTTCATCTGATACAGGAACCCTTTATGGAAATGATGGTCACAGTTCGGAGATGGCTAATAACCGCCATTCATCGTGATCTGCGCTGATATGGAGCTAATATTACAACTACAAGGCTCATTCATCGGCTGACGTTTGTCAATTGAAGCTCACTGTGATAGGACTAAGCTTGCACACTAATCATAGCTCTATTAGTGCAGGATTGATACACTGTCCGCATTTCCAATCGATGTATGTTTTTGTATTGATTTTAAAGCTACATGTTACGTCTAGAATTTTGAATTAATCTGCTGTTAAAAATCGGTTCCAGAATATGTATTGAAGTTCTTATTTAAGATTTCTAAAAATATTCATAACTTCCATCTTTAGGAATTAAATGTCAAGTTCACGAGTATCATGGTAGGTACTCAATTCAATTGTGACATTTTTATGTTTTTATTGGTAATTACTAGTAATAATTTTGATAATTGTGAAACAAGTTAAAATATTAGTCTTCGACGGCGTTAAGATGGAGTTGTTCCTTAATTTACGTTAATTAAATTTTTCAATGAGGGTGAATTTATAATAATGTAAAATGTCACATTTTTCTTTATTTCGCAGAAGTTTTTTCGATGATTTCTGAATTAAAATCTTACATTATTGTGGCTGGTCGCAATATAGAGACATTATTATATCATTAAAATATATCGTGTCAATAAATTTCACTAAGAATAAAAACATGTCGTTTGAATGTAATCATTAGTCACATCTCCATTAATATGAAACTCTCATTACTGTACCTGCGAGCTCCGCCCATAAAATTGATTGGCAGTACTAAATATAACCCGAAAATCCGTATCTAGTAACGTTTCCCAGTATAAATGTCGTACTCTATACGCAAAACAATTTTTAAAATATTGTTCCCAAACAAAACAAACATGTAGGTAAGTTAAGTTTAAATTAAACTGGTTGATCTTTTCAAGTGTAATCCGAAGCCAAATAAAAAACTATAAGGTATAGAAAAAAATGATAAAACTATAACTGCATAAGTAGATTTTCAAGAAATCTATTTCCCGAGTTGTCCGAAATTTACAAGAAATCTATTTCCCGAACCAGAAATTGATAGACTTCACTTTGAAAAAAACATGTATTATACGGCATACGATAGTGTTACTTTAACCTAAGTTAATTCACGTCTTAAATTAATTTTCATTAAATTCACATTTAAAGTTAATAGTCCTTTAACACAACATATAGAATGTATACTGTGTAGAAAAATACAGATACTCTTAATTAATTAATTACTTGAATATTATTCCATACCAAAGTTCGTATAAGCTCTGATAATATCACAGTCCTTTTTTCTTATCTGTCACATATAAATACCTTGGTACCTCTGAGGGCTAAGTTGGAAAGTCTCGAATGAGTATCTCTCCCTTCAAACTAGAACACAGCAGCGCATAAAACTACTGTTATAAGGAAGAAATAGGTGTGGCGGAAGTGCCGTCGAAGTCGAACTACAAAGGTTTTTACTAACTTTACCACGTATGCTTCAGTTTTTTAAGGTATCCGAAGTCTACAGATTCACAACGTACTGGTTCTTCTCATTCTAAAATTTGTCTTTAATACATTATTATCGCCCAACTGATTGTGCGATAGTAATGTTAATGATAAAGTTTATATATGTTTCACATATTGGTACTAATGTTATTGTTCAAGATTTGGTTTAGTAATAAGTTTGAATTATCTAAACTTTTATGAGATATATATCACATGCGTTATAAATACAGTTCTGGTTAGATCCATTCATCGTAATCACGTCGATATGGAGCTATTACGGAAGTACAAGGTTCGCTCGTCAGCCTACCGTCCGTCAATTTACACACACACTACACACAGCTACGAGCCTGCTACGAGATTAGTCACGAGTTCAGTATAGATTTATAATCTATTTTAGTAACATATTAAAGTGAAGATTTTGACTGCGACTGTTTTAACTATAGACCTAGAATTTTTTCGTTATTGGCCGCGAGATTTTGCCCGATAGGAATCTTGGCTCAGATGCATTGTATACTTATAGATATATAGATATTCTTGCCGTTATCATCTAAGACATTTCTGACTGAATATAGTACGATCTACAAAAAGTTGTTGTAATATGTATATTCGCATGTAAAAATCAAAGGTCAAAGAAAAGGTCAAAGAACCAATTGATGGTAAATGAAACGCAGCACAATAGTTCAAAGTTTCAAAAAGTAACTTACTTCGGAAACGGTTAATAGTGACTTACGAACTTGAACATAATATACTCAAAATTTTATAATACTCGCTTTAAAATAAAATAGTAACTTACCTATTTATTTTGGATATTATATTTTTAAGCCATGCAATTGAAATATCTAATCTAAATCTGTGTAATTTTAACAAGTAATTTTTAACAATAAACACGATGTAATTAACTTATCTGACCAACTCGACTGCTAACAGTCAGCACTCGGACATAGCATATGTGAAAATGCAATGAAATTGGGAAAAATTGATTTTGATATTCAGAGAGCGAGAAACGAATGGCCGGCTGGGTATTGTCAGCTCCCATACAGACTCCAAATGGACTGCGCTCGTTCAATTTCGATACTTTCACAACACAATAGCCGAGAGTAAGGCGTGTGCGCTCACCTGTCAAATTAAAAAAAATCACTTGCATATTCAAAATAACCTGATAAAGGCTCAATGAAAAAGTATAAAGAGTCACTGGGTTTCAATTTACTGAAGTGTCGTGCTGCTTTTGCCGACGAATATTCAGCTTTTCGATAATGGCAGTTTTGTATTTACAAAAAGGTATTGTTTAATTAATTATGTGAAGTGTTTGTACGTCAATTGATGAGGATTAAATGCTGTGGCCTTTTACTAGTCCGTTAACATTTATAATTAAATTTTATTGGAACATTGCTCGTATATGCTCCAAACTTACCATTGTAACACTTGTTGTTGTAACAAATTATATAAAAGACTACCTAATCCCCGTGGTTTCAAGTCATATATTAGTATCTCACAAATTAACGCCCGTGGTGGCCGGCCGGTTTTTCAACAATTAAAGTAGCCTAAGTTACGTCTTAGACCTTCAGCTATCTTCTAGTGAAGGTCCAAAATCGGTCCAGTCATTTAGAAGATTACTTCAGCCAAACAGGCAGACGGACGAAAAAAAATTTAATCGTATTTTTGCTATAGGTATCGTGTATACTTTCATATGCATTTGGTAAAAAGTTTTTACTTTGATATCACAAACTTTAATTTTATTTATTTATATAGATTGAAGTAACAAACGGATATGCAGACCACCTGATGGTACGTTAACTTTTTAAAAATACAACTGTTTTATCTAAGGACTGATATAGTCGCCTCATATATAAGTGAGCCGGTAATCTCACCCTTCCACCGAAACACAATAATTGATAGAAAAAGGTGTGACGGTCGTATCTTCCGGTCGAATCATATTCGTTCTACAACATGACAAATAATTTATTTACGTGAAGCGAAAAATTGCGGTACCATTATTCGAATACTATGTGTACAGAAGAGTATAAGATTAGGTATACCTTAAATATCATGCAGAGAAAAAGCGAGGAAGATATATATGTACAATTACTGTCACGAAAATATTAAATATAATAAATAAAACATTATAAATGTTTACATTACCCTCAGATATCCGTCAAAAATGCTTTATTTTTTTCTAGTATTAGTTTTACGTTTATGGATTCAAGTCCTTTACAACCAATCTTTTTCTTTAAAATTTCTTTATTTCTTATATGCTAATGACTATCCATATGGAAAATGCCGATTATAAAATGGTTCCATATGGTAGATGATGATGGTAAGATAGGTTCAGTAAAATAATGTGCGACTTTACTAGGACTTTATGCGGAGTCTTGGAAGCAACCCGAAAAGTCACCTCTCAACGCATTATGTAACTTTTTTACCTATAAAGTTAATATTTTCCTAATGCACACTGCATAGACGAACAACACATATAAAAGTTTATTTTATATTCGGGTGTATAGAGTTCAGTTTTCATTTGATTTTAATTATGGTTGAATTTCGAGCATTGCGGCGGGTCCATTAGTATGAGATGTTTGAAATTTTGTTGTTAATAAAATTATTATTGAGAAAAAAATAAAACCGACTTCTATGTCACTACAAAGTAAATATAATATTAGGTACTTACATGCATTACAACTTAATTAAAACTATGGTTTAGGTTGGCCGTATCACTGCATCACGTATGAAGAGTTGAAGGTCAAATTTTTCATCATATGACTTTGCTTAGTAATCTCATTATATATCGGTAAGCTCCAGATCTCTTATGGTTTAAGCTGGAAGAACTTCTTCATTATCGGGATCGGGAGTTAAAGATCGAATAATTTATCTTATGCCTCTGTTTACCAATCTTATAATATACCTGTTAGTAACAAATGCCCAACTACTATAGCTTAGGCTAGAAGTACCCAGTGGTACTGGTACGATGTAGTCAACATAAGTATAGAAGAGTTGAAAGTTGAACTTATCATCATATATTTTTGTTTAGTAATTTCCTTATAAATACGTAGAAACTAAATGACTACGCTTTATGGTTTAGGCTAGCAGTCATCCTGCATCATCGGGATTGAGGAATTAAAGGTCAGTTTCTTACGGGACAACTTGAGAAGTTTCCCCTTAAAGCAATTTTTTTTTTTAAATCGGCCGAAGCGTTTTCGAATAATCGGTAAATATACATATAAAAAAATCGGATGAATTTTAAACCTCCTTTTGGGCAGTCAGTCAAAAGGATTGTGATTCATTTTCAATAGCCCATTAATTCTGGCACACAACTGTTTTTTACACTAAAAAAGTAGCAAACGATTATGCACTACATCTAATCCAGATTAGAGGTATACTAACTGAGGTCGGGCGCAGATGCGTCGCTACTCCGGAACACTAAATTGAAATGCCTTGGATAAGCAGGTCTCCCATACCTTATCCATCAAATCTACGGACCGAGTCCTTTCTTAAAATACTTATAAGAGTCTAAAATACGTCTTACCACGTCTACTGCATTTTTTTCAAATCGAGGGTAAATTTAAAAACCATGTAATTCAATTGAATGTCTTTTTAACCAGTAAAATGATTTTAATGCACAACATGGACGCGAGTCCTACAATTAAAATGAGAGTCGATTTTCAGTCGAGTCTTGTAAAACTGAGTCGAGTTGAGTTTTAGAAGAACTTTTAATAGTTATTTTATAAGAGTGTTTCTTTTATTACTAATACTAACTAATTTGAACGCATTAATGTCGCAGCAAACGGTAGCTATTAATTCCGCTAAAATAGCCCCACACATCGCTGACTTCGAAAATGAGGCCATACAAACTTTGAAAAGTCAGGGGTGAGATTTGAACCTCGGAACCCCCGATTGAGACACCAAGTATCAACCATTAGGCTATCACTTCTAACACTTTTTTAAAATATAAACATTCATGAATCCCCATAAAATTTTAAAGTTTATGTAGCAAACGAGCTTCCAGTCCACCTGATAGTAAGTGGCCACTGCAGCTCATCAGTAATTAACCACCGATAAGATTAGGGTCCTACTCGAAGTCGGCTTCAGGTGGCTACCTCTGTGGGCTAAGTTTATTTTTAACATCGAGTTCATTAGTACATAGCAGTACCGAGAATAGGGTATCCATTGTCATTGCGACTAAAATCTTTTCGAGTAGTCTATGTAATTTTACTTATGATCTTGCATATCACAAAGATATAAGAAAAAAATTGATATTTTTGCTCGATCTACATGTGACTGAGGACTAAGTTAGAATACGCCGAATAAACATGTCTCCCTTGTAGCCATCATTCCATAAGACAGAAATAGGTGTGCTGGTGGTGCCGCTGAGACTAGCCTTAAAGGATTCTACTACCTTCAGAATAACATATTATTTCTAACATTAAGTACATACCTAATAGCCAACATACTATTTTTTAATTGGAGTTGACTGGAGCTAACTGGCGCACGGGTTTCCTTTCAGTGTGAGAGATGTTTAGGTTAGAGTCTATCTCGCTGGCCAAGCGCAAGTTAAGTAACTAGTTGTAGTTTATCATATTAAGGGTTGACGACCACTGTACTTATGAACATGGATGTATTTTAAACAATAAATTGCTGATATAATCTGATAAATAATATTAATAAATTGACTGACCTATCTGCCTGTTATCACGGAATATTTCGCTTTTATTGTCCATGTATTTAAAGACGTCTATTAACTAGTTAAGGAATCACACACGCATTTTGTTTTTACTGTCGTGTCGAAAGCAATATTATTTAATAAAATGTGATTCTAGCTGCGCGATGGAGCTTAGTTTAGCTGATAATATTGTAAAGCACCAGTTTTTGAATAGTTTACATATTAGTAATTAGGTACTAAAAATTACTAAAGCGTTACTGAGAGTTAAGGTCTTAAGGCTTCACGCAACACGCTTAAACCTCAATATTTTTGAAATAGTTATCTTCAGTCTGTTAACAATTTCATCAGCAAGGAAACTATTTTTAGCTTAGCTATTTCTTGCATATAGAATTTTTATTTCCGTATATAGAAATTTATTTTGTTTTTCCAAACTCAATCTGTCTCATTACAAATAACTTGTAGAACCCATTTTTAAACCTAGACTTCATTGTTTGGGGCTAACTTAAGTACCATAGTTAAAACTTGATCTTATTGCAAAAGTAAAAAGAACCATGGACTAAATGTCTATAGAATAATGAACGAAAGTTTTCAGATATTCCCCGAGGTATTGAGAGCGACGTTCCATTTCGTGAATACGTCATAAAATTTATGATTTTCGAGTAGAATACGACAATTTTCGAAATCGATTCTATGAAAAATTATTATTAAAAATACTTGCAAATAGTCTTACTATTTGGTTATTAGTAATTATATTATAATTTATACTTTTTACTTTTAAAATCTTCTACCAAACTTTGACTTGTAAAGCAATAATATTTTACGATGACCTTGAAATTGACATTTGCTACATAAGTAAACTACAGGCCAGATTTTACTATGCAACGGGTGGGTTTAAACTAAGTACTATCCTTTGTAAAAAGAAATCGCGTTAAAACTTTGTTTAAAATCGAAACTATTAGTTCTGTAATAAAGGGGTAAGAGTTCCGTTCTTCTTAGTATCAGAGGATTTCTAAGAATAACTAAAAAGTTTCAATAGATGTGTAACCGGTAGGTTTAAGCAACTGGAATAGGTAGTTTCCTGATACCCGATCGGCACTGCCGAAGTTGGTCTATGTGAACTAACTTTACAATCTAATTTTAGTTAGAAGCATAATTCAACTTACGCGCAATGTACGTAGTTACGAGTATATGAAATAGTTGTGGAGTTAATTTATGAGCTCAGTAAGTTATAACGTTAGATTATGTGTGTAAGATATAATCAGTATGTTCTAGAAGTAGATACACAATGGTCTAATTACGGGTTTGTTATTTATGTTTACGAGTTACTTTTGGATTTGTAGGCCTTATCTAGATTGAGATTGAGTCAAAGTAATTTAGTAACTGTGGAAATAGTTTCGGATCTTCCTAAGAAAGTTGCTAAGTAGTTTTCAGTTTAGATTTACAGGCAATAAAACTAAAAACTGACAGCAAGCAATCTCTATCTGTTTTTTTTTTGTATCGGTGAATAGTTATTTTCGTATTTATAACGGAAGATTTGCTTGATGAATTTGATGTTCAGTTGTGGGTTTACTTAAAATGTATGTGTACCTACAAAATAAGAACCTAACTTATTATTAAGCATACATAGAAGCTATGCTGTCTTTGACGGCTTTTTAATGAATCTTACTTGAATCACTGCCTTAACAACATACATACCGACCAAGTTAATGTCACGGTTTTACAGTAATAGTTCATGATATTTATAGCAGTAGTTTGCAATGGTGGTGTGGTAGAAATGACTTCAATATCATGAATAGTTTCACTAACTTTTGCAAGAACAAAAATATGTGTAGCTATTATTTTTGTATATTTTGTTACAGATCAGTGCCAGCACAAACCAAAAACCAGCCACAGAGCAACTCGTAATGCGTGGTATTTGAACAAAAACTCGAAATTCGTGGTACTAAAATCAATGTGTAGGAAGGTAGGTGGGGCGGGGGTGCGGTGAG
>DWNY01003139.1:0-10270 GCA_018250635.1 Telegonus apastus
CCGGGGGCGGCGCGCCCGGCCTCCACACGGCTGGAATTGCCAATTAATTAAAATTAAAAAGTGGTAGATTTATATGGGATAATTCAACCGGGTGGAGTTACCACGGTCACAATTATTTTTAGCGTGAAGTATTTCATGCATTTCTTCGGAAGAGTAAGTATGTACATAACTGTATTATGTCGCTTATGGGCTTAAATAGGCCTCTTATTCAAATAGTCAGGAGTGGCTGCACATTTGTAATAGATTTCAGACATAACTCCGTTCTATTTACCGTCCCTGAACTGCTTGTTCATTTTCTATTGCAATTATATAAAACAATAGATAATTGATAATAATTGTCAGAATCTGTGAAGGTTTGAACTCCTTTACACATATAATTACCTATATATTTATATCTTGTGGTTTGTGCTCACGTTGTTATTATAGAAATGTAAATTAGAGTAATATATTATTTATAGCCCACGTCCTACAAAAGTTAAGCTCAAGTAATAAGGGCTGACAAGACTTGTTCCTACTTATTCTATTCATGATACCTATTTATAACTTTTCCAAGAATGATTTATTAAAATTAGCGTACATTTGTGTTTTCATGTATTGTAATTGCTGAATTTATTAATGTGCTCCTGCCCTTAATAGGATATGCGACTGTGTTCCCGAGACCCCGCCTCTGGCAACCGAATCTGCCATCGACGTAGGTATAATAAGTTACATAGCATGTTTTACCCAAAAGAAAGCAGAAAAGGGTACTCGTTACCTGCCATCTCAGAGAACGCTTTAATCGGATTAGGAGGTAAGTTCTACTATAAAATTTTATTTTGTACCTACATGTATTATTGTTTTGTATGAATTTCGAAATCAATATCACGCTTAAACACATTTTTACATTGTTAACTATGGCTACACCTTTGTAATATTGTTGCTCGTAGATGTGTAATACTAGTTTTTGCCCACCGCTTCGCTTGCGTCAATATGTATGCCGTAAGGATCAAAGTAGAGGAAGGTTGTAGGTATAAAATTAATTTTTATGTCCTTCGGGAGTAGATTTTTTTTCGGAATAAAATGGTTTTCTTTGTCCTTTTCTCGCCTCCTGATTGTGTGTATGCAATATTTTACAAACAAATCCACACTCGCGTTATAGGATCTTATAATAAACACGTTTAATAATAATTTTATGTGTAATACGCATGAGTATACTTTATACCTTCAATATGGCTAATAACATTTTCTACTATATAAATATTTCAAGTGACGGGAAAATAAATAGTCGATAAGTATTTTGTCTGAAACCTATTCTCAATTCAATAAGATAGAAATGGGAACGTGAATAAATTGTAGGTACCAAATAAGCCTGAAAACTGCCTTTACATTTCCAGAAGTGATACGCATTTTAATATCGTAGCCTATATAGAGATATATTTATCGATTTAGTACTACACGAATGTCTCGTTGAGAATTTGATATTTAGATGGAGTTCTTTGGTAGAAGTGTTTAGGATCAAACCCATATTTGAATGTTTGTTTATGAATATTGAATTATTGTTACAGAACATTAAAATAGGTTCTATTGTCTTTAGATAAGGGAAAACAGGTTGGTCACGGGTGACTAGTGACTTATATGTGTGTTTTAAATATACTTTAATTATTAAAATCTAAACCACGGTTGAAATTATGTATTTAAATTATCTGGGTCTATGTGTATCGTTCTTGTTTGAATGTGTCTATGACACCTACAACACAAGAAAACCCAATGTTAAGCAAAGGCAAACTTAATCTACTTGTTTGTGTAGTTGTTTTTACGTTTTGGCATTAAATAACTTTAAGAAAAAATATGATAATTATGAAAAAGTATCCTTAATAAATGTACATTTTAATTGTTTAATTATATTATTCTACAAGCTTAATATACTACTAGTAATGTTTTATTTACATTCATTTTATTGTAATTTAAAAAAATATGATTTACCTGGAAAAACTAAATACTTTAATTCTTAAAGAGATAGCATATCTCCTCACCTTTCATACCTTTCCACTAAGAAGATCACATGTGTTAAAAGCTTTTCTGTGAGTGGATTTCTTTGGTCCGTTCTGTTATCTGTGTTCATCTGCTTGTATCTGACCGCAGCTTAACCGAAACCACTCAACCGAGTAAGCGGGGATTTAATGTACTACTGCATAATTAGATGGCTAGGAAATCCCAGAAAATACTTCAAAGGCTCGATAAGGGCACATTAACACAGACGTGGTTTTACTTTAGGAAATTACACGATCTCACTAGGCATGATTACACTAAGCATGAAACAATATTTTTAAGTTGACACAAGTATTTGTTGATAAGTTTCAGTGGTAAAACATACATTTCTTTTTCCTATTTCGTCATTACGGTATTTTCTTCTGTGAAAGAACTTACTAAGTAAGCGTAGGTACCTACTATTATATAGTTCCAGGTGTTTCAGTTTTATGGAGAAAGAAAGATTTTCCTTTGGACGTTTATTTTATTTAAAAGTAATTTCATGTTTCCAAGGCAGGCAGCAATGACTTCATAACAACTGTAGTTCATGATATCAAAGGAGTGTAAAATTTTATATAAGAAAAAGAGCATAAATCGCGAAAGATTATTACAAATACTTATTTTACTGCGCAAGGATACTAAGGATGTACCCGTTTCTATGTAGTTAACTAAATAACACGATACTGGCGTCAAACGAGTGCAAATTGCGAGTACCTACAAGCCAGTGCTCGTATTGTGTATCCGAGTGAAAATATCAAATAACACATGTTTGTTCATTCGTTACTGCAATGTTACACTATACTGGACAAACGTAGTGGGCGGATTGGAGAACAATATGCTAGCTAATAAAACGGTCGACTACATCGAAGGTCCCTGATACTCGTACCTATTCCATTCAATTTGGGCGTATTCACACAGAGTTCTGCATTTTACGATCTTGCAATAAATCTACGTGAAGCGTAGAATCGACGTGTGTTTACCCGGTCGTTTTATACAAATTGGGTTAGTGAGCCGCGCCCTGCTGTCAGCGTAATCGCATAGCCTATTAGGGTTGGTGGTGATCATGTTTCAATGCGAATCTTCACATATTTACCATTACTTACACTAATAGTGTAGACGCGGCCTAATCATATTATGATAGGATGTTACATCACAAAATAGTTAAGGATATCATGAGATGAAAGCACTATAAAAGCACAAGATGATAAAATATAATTGCATCTTCAACCAACCACGAAAGTTTAACCTACGCTCAATAAACGTTTTTATTGATTAAGCTGCCGTCAAACAAATATGTATATTTTGTTCAGGAACAATTATTTATATAATTTATTTAAACGCTTGAAACCACACGTAGTGAACTTTAATATATCTACTAAGTCTTATAATGTTATTATTTTTATGATCCATTATTTTTTTAAATACGGGCTTGTGTGACAATGTGATCACCAATAATAATATGGAAAATCTTTATTAACGTACCTTTCAGGATGTTAATTATAATTATTATTTAAATCTTAATTATGCAAATCTTGTCTTCAAAGTTAGGTTCGAGACCTCTGGTGTGTCCCCTAAACATTTACCTTTAGGTTGGTTACTGTCATCATGAGTAAATTCAATTTGAATTACATTCATTATAAAGTCATGTTGCAAAATATATTCTGAATCACATGTTGGAATCGTGGCAGATTAAATCGGCTCAAAATAATCAGCTTTTTATCTAAAACATGGAGCGCGAGTGCCGACATCAAAGCGGGAACGTAAATAAATTAAAAATGAGCTAACGGGAATTCAATTAAGGCGTAACTGAGAAAAATCCTCAATTTTCGCTCGTGCGAGTGAGTTTGAGTGCCTTGTATTGTGCGATATGATACGAGCCACGTAGTGTTTGCGACTTTTCTGAATAACACACGTTTTTCGGGCCGAAAATTTGGTGTTTCTATGACCTTTGAGAGGATTGTATGTAGATACGCGTACTCGTTCATATCTACTCACAAATCACCGCTCGGAACATCTCTCGAGTGTTGACTAACAAATTATTGTCGGCAAACAGAATTTGATGGATATCGCGTGATAAATTGTGTTAAGTGGATGTTTGTGATGTAATATCTGGAGATTATGAAAAGGATCACGTAGAATCTGATACCAGCCGTCTAGAGTGCGGAGTCATTTTTTTGGCGCGACATTAAAGATTCTGATCACAAGCGTTGCCGCACGCGCCGGCTTGCTAACTTCCAGCTCCTAATTTAATTATGAACTCCTTCCTCTGATCACAATTCAGGCCGCCATCACAAGAAGCTAACTCGTACAACCCATTTCTTATTTCTTAAAGGTTAGATAATTAAATTGAGCGCTTAAGTATTCAATTAAAATAATTGGTGACAAAAATCTCCATGGTTCCACTACAGCGGAAATATACCTTAGTATTTTCATGCTACCATGTTGTTCATATTGCAAAGGTTGTAGTACAGGTAGCAGTGTTTATGCTGCAGTATTTTAAGTGCTTTATTGTGATCTGAAACTAAGTTATAATAATGTATTTATTAGGGATTCAATTTTAGTAAGACGCGTATTCTATATATTTAAGGTATATAACATAATAAATAAAGCCTACTTGACACGAAAGGCATGCTTGTTTAAAAATAAATAAAATATTTTGGCAATAGTTATCCCTATATACGGTTGCTTGTTTCATATATTTATACGATTTCTTAAGCCAAATCACAAGGAAAATTAAGCAAGATTTGAGAAGAGATTATAGCTGTGTGTTGTAATAACCTCACAATACGACTGGACCTACAGTTTTTACCCTTTCAGAAACCTATAAGTCATATTATATACTAGCTGATCGCCGCGGTATCACCCGCGTAAAAGCATACATTATTATGTGCCTAATAGCGATTGACATTAGCGCCCGCGATGGCGGCCACATGCGCGTGGAGCGCACGCTAATGCTTTTTTCAAACATTAAAGCAGCCTCAGTTACGCCTTAGACTTTCAGCTATCCTCCAGTGAAAGTCCCGTCCGAATCGGTCCAGCCGTTGACAAGATTACCTCAGCCAAACAGACAGACAAAAAAATATAATTGTATATTGGTTATAGGTATCGTGTATACTTTCATATGCATTTAGTAAGAAGTTGTTATTTTGACTTTACAAACAGACACTTTAATTTTATTTCTTCGAATAGATTATCACACACGCGATCCTTTATAAGCAAAAGGACAAGGAAGAACTAAGTGAGATTTGTGAAGAGATTATAGCCACGTCTTGCAATACAATTGCCTTACAATACAACTGAACCTAGAGTTCTTTCACCTTTAAGACATAACTCATATTATATATCCTGTCTGTACCTCGCTTATTGCTTCACGTTGACAAAAGGGTTGTCACGCAATAGGAAAAGGCTTCTTTCAATCATGTGTGGAAGTCGTAGGTGAAAGCGACAAGTAGTTATTGTATGGATATTAAATTCAATATTGTTTTCATAGAAAACAGTTCTTTTCAACTTGAAGTGTCATTGTTAAAGAAATTTCACGGCTTTTATGTAATGCATGTGAGATGTCTCGTTTATACATATTTACACCATCTATAGACGTAAAGCGTGGCAGACGTGCATTGGTGCCGCTGGAGTTGAACCCCAAAGCATTCTACCACCTTTCAAAGATATTATCTCAAGATGTAAATGTACCCTGCACTTATTACCTATTTGCTGTTTTCTATATGTATTTTACGACTTGCTAGTCCCGTTGGTTAATTTTCACCGTGCTGTAGAAGTGTAAAACAGAAAATTGGTGACGGAGGTCCGCAAAACGAAAATTCTATCACATTCACAGTATTATTTGATGCTTGTTATTTGTAAGCAATTCACACTTTACACGTTATTATTAGTTATTTTCTTTTTAATTTTTAAAAAAATTACTCACATGTTACAAGAATTAAAAAGTACATTTAATACTTAAACATTTAGACGGTCGCACCACATAATTAGAATATTTTTTAACTTTTGAAAGGTAAAGTTTTTTGCAAATAAAATAAATTATCAAGGACAGTTCTTACAAGGGGACAGTGCTCTCTGGAGAATATTCTTCATTCGCAACGCAATACAAGTTATTTTAACTTTTCTCGTTACGCTGCCTTTGTTTACTGTAAAGTGGGGTATCGATACGCAGCATCTACTTTGTAAGAATTCTGAATACAATATAGCACTAGTAAATGATAAGATGATCGTAATGACTTAATGATGGAGTTATTTACGTATTTTCTAACTTATAATGTTAAATTTGGTTTTAAATCGTAAATGAAATGACTACCCTTATCCTCACTTAGTTTAGTAACTTCCTACTGCTAGGCACTGGTATCCTCATACAGTTCGAGTGGCTTAGGCTATTGTTTATTTATACATATAGACTACACCTACCTTTGGGGGCGAGTGTTTCCACAAGATCACATTTACTTTCATGGCATATATACGACATATTACGAAATATTGTCATTTTTGTTGGTTCAATTCATAAACTTAGTATTAAATACTTAAATTACCGAGACCAAATACAATCAACTTAAAGATTAATAGGGGCATTCTTAAAAGGGTGATAATTATGTCAATAAAGTTCCTCATAACTTTTGGCAATTTCTCTAAGAAATTTCATAATTTTCAAAGTAATGTCCATAAATTGCGCTTATTGTTTTAGAATGTTAACATTTTATAAAATTGCAAATTTACAAAATTTATGTTTTATCAAAGTGATTCCAACTTATAGAATACTAACATTTCGATCACGTTAATAATCTATAAATTCGTTTTTAATTTATGGCAGTTATTATCAATACCTACCGTAGTGGTAGGTATTGATAATAACTGCCTCTAATGTTGGAGATCCAGGTTTCGAATCCCAAAGACCTCTGATTTCACCAAGTTATGCTCGTCTTATAAATTAATTATCACGTGTCATGAAGGAAAACATTGTAAGTAAACCCCAAATTCTGTAAAATACATCAATCAATTGCAATATAAAGTCTATGAACCCGCACTTATCCAGCTTAGTAGACTATGGCCTAAATTCTTCTCATTCTAAAAGGAGACCGGTGCCTATAGAAGGCAGAATACTCGCCAATACTACACAATAGCAAGTTGTTGTTGGCCTACAAACTACAATAAACACTTATATAAAGTCGTTCATGTAAACCTAAAAAAGCAGTTCCGAAAATCAAAGCATCTAAAGCAATAATTTTATTTAATGATAATGTATATACTCTATAAAGAAGAATATTACGCACAAAAGTTCGTTAAACAAGCGTTCAGCTGACTTTGGACCTTTTTATTATTGAAACTAAAACTGTAAGCAGCTTTCGTAAACAGAAGATAGCGAATGAAATGTCAAAACATTTTCTATAGAAGCAATATAATACTTAGAAGTATGGGTTTACTTTGTTATTTAGATCTAGATTTCACATTTCATGGGATTGGATTTATTCGATACTAATCTAGTTACAGAACGGACGCTCCGCAATATTAAAATCCAATATCGTCCGCCTCTACACTGATTATATCATACGTTTCGACCATAAAATTAAATTTCAATTTTGTAGCATACCACCGCGTGTTGTGTTAAATTATGGATGTAAATTAACCAATTAAATGACCATGTGAACATACACATATTTACGAATTTTAAATATTATCAATACTATACCATTTCATACACTAATGATTTTACATAAATATTATTATGGTCTTTCCAAATATGTTGCGAAAATCGCCAAGGCGCATTAAGTCAACGACATTTACATGTAATACAAAATAATTTGAAACGTGATGAGTTTCAAAGCGAAATTACTAAATAAAAGCATTTATTTATTATTTATTGAAGATTAGTTTGTTCTTACATTCTTTACTTATCAGTGTTATCACTATCAGTCTAATCGGTATTATCGTTCACATTTCCGTTAAAATATTTTTTAAAGAATTTAACCAAATCGGTACGCATGTATTAATAATTTGATTAACTAAATACGCGAAAAGTTAATATAATTAGAGATTGATTTTTATTTAAGCACAATAAATTGTCCGAGAGCATCAAAGCGAGATAAACAAGAGGTGAAGGACGATTAAGAAAACAAAAGCGAGTGTCAAGATAAACTCCATAAAAAGGAAAAAGATGTCACCATTTTGAGAAACGGTCTGTTGAGGGTCCACGGAAGATATTAAATTATTATCTAAGAGATGTTAATAGGGCCATTAGTTAAGGAAGAAAAACTGGCAAAAACTCGAGCGAGTAGACTAATGCCTTATTATGCGTTGCGCGAATCTTTGAAGCTCTCCTGCGATGTTAAATAATTCCTTTTCTATTGTATTCCATGAAAAAGTGCTTTAAAATATCTAAATATCGTGATTTAAATATTTTGAATAGATGATGTCAAAGGATTATATTCATGAATAAGGAAAACATCGCTAAAAACCTCCATACCTGCAAGTTCTTTAAAAAAAAGTTGTCAAAGGTGTATTTAGTCTATCAATTCGCACTTGCCTAGCACAGTGGACTATGGCCAAAATGCCCTCTCACTCCAAGAGGAGACACGTGCCCAGCAGTAGGACAACAATGGATTGACGACGATATGAAATGAATGTCTGTCCTAATTATGCAAGATAACAGTAGGAAAAGAGGGTAACAAGTTTAACAATAAATAATCTATATATACGTGAATCGAAAATTTGTGAAACCATTTTTCGAATACTGCGTGCAGAGTTTCGACCATTGTGACAGGTCCACAAGTGATTATTGTTGGTGAAAGTAATGAATGAGATGATATATGCATCAAATGTATTTAGCAACTAAGGAATCAATGAAAGCTCTTTATTTATCTCTATTTTATGATTTATTTTAAATTAATTTACCTTTTTACTGTAATCTTCAGTTTTTGACTTTGGTGTTTTGTAATAAGGCCTTTAGAGAAGCAATTCTTTGAAGCGGTTTGAAGGAATCTTAATTGTTCTATCCATTGTTAAACACAGTATTTATCCAGTCATTACATAAAATTCTTGTGAAGCTCTTTATTGGAACAGTGGTAAAGTTTTTAATTATATTGAGACAAAGCCATACTGTCTATTTGTGGAACTGTCTGATGTTTTTAGAATAAGTATGACTTCAAAAATGTGTAAGAATATCTTGTGTAAATCATTTTACATGGCTTTGCAAGGCGTACAATATATGTAAATGTTTTGAGTTACGTAACGTCAAAAAAACAAACAGAATCCTAACTTGTGTCTATCTGTAACAGTCGATTTCACCGCAATGTACTGGACCGATTAATGTACTTCACGATCCAAATTAAATCTTGTGCTTACTGATAGCTTTCAACGAACAAGATAGGCTATTTTAATTGAATTAATCGTTTCAGGGTTAATTTTAATAAATAGGATTATTACTTTTATTGGTTTTTTATATTATTTTAGAAGTAGGTTCTTCGATTTACTCATTTCAAAACCCTTTTTGCATCAATTATACCTAAAGTAGGTATAATATAAGAAAAACAATGAATCAAATTTTTTTTGGATTTATAAAACTTGACTTATAAAAGCCGAGATTCACTTTGACCGGGTGTTCTCTAGAGGCTTTTAAACTTAATCCATCTAAGGTCTCCTTTGTTTATACTTCATTCCATTACCGGAGCATACTTAATGTTCTATACTGTTTAGTGATATAATTTCGCCGATTACTCGTTCCATTATTCAGAGTTACGTGAAGAGTTATCAGCTCTTTAAAAACTGTTTTAAGATATTGGTCTCAACTTCACATTAATTAATAATGTAATGTTTAGTAATCATTAACCCCCTCATCATTTGTCAACCCCCCATTTCTTTCAATAGCATTTCTATATACTAATGACATGTACAGTCTATTATGTACGAGTAATTTTACTTTAACTACTATTAAAATTTATCCGAAAATCGTATGACAATTGCTTCATTTTGTGTTGCAGCTGTGGTAAGGAAAAAATTCTTAATAGAGGATTCCAAGTAAATTGTCAGGGGTTATAGACCAATCTTCGGGTAAAAATCTTGTTTTTTTTAGTTGGACTACAGTTTCGTATTTTTTAATATTATTTTTTATATATTGTATTAAGTAGCAAACGAGCATGTAGCCCACCCTATGGTAAGGTGCCACTGCCGCCCAAGAACATTTGTACTCAACTCCAGATAAGATCACAGTCCTACCTGGGGTCGGCCACAGATGCTTTGCTACCCCTGATGACTAAGTTGG
>DWNY01003140.1:0-10269 GCA_018250635.1 Telegonus apastus
CTATAAATATGGCAAATAAAAAAACATATATGAGGTAAGTTTTTTTATTAGAATAGCTAAAATATATCTATATAATTCTATACAGCTTCGAAATACGGTATCCAGTATATTATAATTATGAAGTATTAAAACTACGAAGGATCCATATATTATTTTATAGTAGCTACTATGCTAATCATTTACAACAAAAATATAATGGGAGTCTTTCGTGGACGGTTTATCGTCAAAATATTTTTAATTAAATTTATTGCATAATTTTTCTTGCGTACAAGAAATACTTCAAGAATTTTTTAATACCTGTATCAGTCATTTTTAAGTTAATTTTATTAATTTTTCAGTAGTGAAAGATATTATTTAACGTAGGAGATACGGTAACAAATTTAAATTGAAGGTGAAGTTAGGAGATTGATGCATCAAGTTAGGTATACTTGATGTATTGTTGATTCGTAGGTATCTATTTCAACTCTATGCCTACGTCCTAGATCGTTAAGGACCCAAAGAACGTTCTAATAAACTGCACTGGCATTTAAATGGTGCTTCATAATTGATTGCAGATATACAATTCCATTTAGGTTTGGTTGCAGGTGTTCATAATAAATTACAGCGACACAGTGAAGTTGACACTAAAAGCAACATCCTACTTTTTAATGTCCACTTCTTAATACTAAAATCCTAACGAACTTAAAAAAAACAATAGATGCTGTGGAGCTAGGCTTTTAATATATTTCTATGGGAACTTGGCCTTACTTAAGGCGTTCTATTTAAACTTTTAAAGGAAATCTTTTATGGGCTTGGATTTCTTATTGCTTTGGATTATTAGATTAAGTAAAATTTGGTGCTGCTTATTCGTATGATTTTAGTTATTCATGTTATCGCGGAATGGATACGGGCACTCATGGTACATACACGGGTATCGTGAGTACCCGTTATTTTGATCGCTGCGCCACGGATGTCATTATCGTTTGATAAGATAACAACTAAAAGGTGTAAAAGCAATCTGCTTGTACGCATATGTGCCTAATTACTGTCAACTTTTTGACAAATGGTGTTTATCAGACTAGAAAAAATAAAATGGCTGTACTAGTGACTCTTAAACCAAGCTGCATGAAGTTGTTTTCAAGTTGAGTTTTCCAAAACTACATAAACTATACACAAACTATTATTTAAAAAATACATACATTAAATATGTTTAGTCCAAAAAATTTACACATGAGTTTTTAGTATGTACCACAACTAAAAGAAATTAAATTAAAATAGATTCGTCAATAAAATGATCAAAGCTATTAGTCTTAAATACAATTTATTTGGAGCACAATAGAATATAAAAATATTATTATTAAAACGCCAACAAAATGTTATACAAATAACAATTCAAAAAATATATGAACTTCATGTAGATATTTTTAAAAATTAACATGCCAAAAACTTAGAAGGTGCTGTTAAGCCAAATTTAATTTGACTAACAATTTTAATGGTAACATTCTCCCATACATATTGCATGTACTTTTTCTATTATTATTCTAGCAGACCATAATCTTGCAATAACATTTTAAGGTATGTAACGGCGCGGACCTATTGAAGAGCTATTTTGTAGTCCAAGGACAGTTAATTGCAATTTAATTTACAAAGTTTCTGTCAAACCTTATATCATAATTAAAACGTTTTGTAGCTATCTGGTCGCATTATAAACACAAACTTCTATTAAATTGCTAGCGAGCGACTAAGTTGGCTCTCTATTTTGAAGTTTCTAACTCACATTGATGTAACTTCCTTTGAGTAATCTTATTAGGGTGTTATTAGCCAACTGTCCAATAAATCTAAAAGTAAATACCTCCCAATGGGTTTGCGTTCTAAAAATATGGTTTGTCTGCTATAAATCGGAACTCCTACTTTATATTTTTCAAATCAACTTCTTACAATTTTAAGTCGTGCACACAAGCATAAAGTTGACACACGTAAAAAAGAAATGGCAAAGAGCCTACACTATTGAAACTACCTATCTTATTCATTAATATAATAGGTTGTTCGGAAAGTAAGTTCATTTTTACCAACAGAGGACTGTTTTATTTTACCAGGAAACTTAATATTTAGGCCGCATAATTATCATAAATTCAGAAATCATTTTAACAAGGCCCATTTGAACAAAAAACAACACTTGTTCTACGCAGTAGTTATTTTTTAGTACTTTCAATATATGAAGTTAAAAACATAATTTTCGGCGTACTTGTAATGCCTTGGTTTTTTAAAAATCGACATATGTAATCTTCAAATTCTTGAGATTTTTGATTAACTATTCAATAATAGAAAATCGTTCGTCACTTTCATGTATAGAAAAAAAATGTCTTTCCGAACAATCTAATTCCAGTTTTATTTAACCTGCAATATTTCTTGTTCACTTTTTTGTATATGTTCAAAGAAAGTATGCAAAAGTATTTACAAAACCATAACTTATCTATGCAGTGAAAGTCTCAATTATAAAGTGGGGGGAGCCGCGGCTATAGGCTATAGGCCGAACCTTACTAAAATCGCAGTAAATAATTCCATGGTGACACCGCATTTGCAAAACCACAACCAATTCATAGCATTTTTAAAGTTTACCCAAAGATTATTGTCTACATTTATTATGCAATATTGTAACTCCGCTTTTATAATTAAAATAAACGATATATTTATAATTTTACCTCACTACATTTCCATCATAATATAACTAAAACTTGGCCATTAACCGGATTATTTTACAAAATATATGGAAGCAGTATTTTCTGACAGACATTCTAAACTAGGATGAGCACCGAACGCATTTGATTGAAAGATGGATGACTGCTTACCACTAAATGAGGCATATAATAAGGCCAATATATTAAAATCGATTAACTAATGCTTTTTGCCTATTTTTATATATTTTAACGTCAGGGGCATCCGGAGTTATTTAAAACTTTTAACCACTAACCTGAATCTCCTCAGTAAACCACACGGTAACGGTCTTGTGCTGTATTGATCGAATTCTTTTCAAATTTAAACCGAAGAAATTATTAGCCAAGGACTTCTTAGCATCTAGGCGACCGTGTGATATTAAGCAGTAATGTTAAAGGTTATAATATACATTACAAGAAGTTTTAACTAACTCCGACAATGCTCATCGAGGCGCTGATTTACAATTACTTCAATTTGATACTGACCAACATCTTACTTACGTATTTTCAAACACTACAGAATCTGATCACGCAAGGCACCAACAAATAATTAATAAACATTAAATTGTATAGACTTACGTATCAGCGTAATAATGCTATAGTCGATGAATATCAATGAA
Source organism: Telegonus apastus (assembly GCA_018250635.1). Taxonomy (NCBI): domain Eukaryota; kingdom Metazoa; phylum Arthropoda; class Insecta; order Lepidoptera; family Hesperiidae; genus Telegonus; species Telegonus apastus. The sequence goes on from DWNY01003140.1 coordinate 3,314, forward strand.
GTCTATAGATAAATAAAACAGATAGCCTTTCTCAATAAACTCTACGAAAATCCTTATAGAAGGCGATATAGTTCCAAAATAGACCCAATTCTGCTACATCGGTCCATTATATTAAATAATCGAAAACATTTTCAAAATTCAAAAACAACCTATTTCATTAATAAAATCCATAGTAATGTAATAAACCATGTTAGATATTAATAGACTAATTACAATATGACTTGTGTTAAATTTGACTTAAATTTACATTGTATCATCATATTGTATAATACAGTACATCCTCAAACGAATGGCTTCGTAATCAAATTCTGTAGCATTTACATTATCTTACAATAATTTTATTATTTTGATAGCATCCTCAGTTGTAAAACTATGAATATAACAATATATATATCGTTACTCTGTTGCCTGTTGATAAAATACATCCTAAAATTACAATCAATCAAACTAAAACTCTATGAAGCAATTATTGATAAAGTAGTTCATTTACGAGGGGTTCACTTCGACCACAGTGTCCATGTGTTGTGGGTGTGGCTTGAACTCCACAACTTCTTTCCAAACCAATTCTGAAATAAATTATGTTCATATAAGTCTACATTGATCCATGTTTTGGTTAGAAGGATGTGGTAAGGGCGACATACTTGTCTGAGGCGTTCAATCTTCCAGTCTTCAAGGGCGGCAACGCTAGCAACACATTTTTGACCAAAATCAGGTAGTACTCTTGATCTTATCTAGACTTGGTAAAAGATGTCTATTGGCGGCAGTGGCCACTTACCATCAGGTGGACTGCTTACTCGGTTGTTACTTCTATATTATAAACAAAATACTGCTTCATACGATTCCGTACGTCAATATTTTTTTGCTATACTACTTTGTACATCTTACTTTTCGCAACAATCAAATATTCGGTGTCGCGGTGATCTCTAATTACACCCAGAGCGGCCGCAATTAAACTTACATTTATCAATTTAATTCACGGTTAATGCCAATCTCGTCGACCTCATAAATATGCTTCATAAGTCGGTCGTGACTCATTAAAATTCATATTAAGGAATTTAGAGTATAACCGCCTCGGCTACCTTTCCACTTGTCGACGGGCAGGTCCATGTCCTCGAAGCTCTGGTCGTAGGGCACGGACACGGGCTCGTCCGTGGGGTCCGCGTACTGCGCCAGGTACTCGTGCGCCAGCGCCTGCTCCGCCGTGATGCGTCTGACAACGCACACATTTATATTCTTTATAACACGCTTTTATTAGCTTCGTAGGTATGTAGTATGTATCTCTGTAACGGAAACTTTGAACGCGGCTTTAACCGACTTTAATATGTCGGATTAATTTGAAAGTTTGCATACTTATCAAGCACCGATAAGAATGCAATAACATAAAATAATGAAATAAAGTAAAAAAAAGTTAAAATATAATGATAATTTTAAAATTAGGCTTCTGTGAAAAAAGAACTAAAAAGTAAAAAAATAATTATTGTAATAATTTTATAGTACAATAAATAATCACAACTCGTTCTTCTGTTTAGGAGTTACTACGCCTTAGATAGACACGCAGATGGCACAAAAAATCACCCATTAAATGAGATAATGAAAAATTATAAGGAGGGCTGATTTAAAGTCGCGGGAGTGGGGTAAATTTAAGGCCTACTTGTCGGCGTCCAGTTCAAGCATGAGCTCCAGCAGGTTGACGGCGAGCGGGTTGGCGCCGCGGAACACCTCGCGGAAGTCGCGCCGCTTCAGCGTTGGCAGCGACTGGATGTAGTTCCTAGCCTGCAATTGAAAAATTGTCATTTACTCTTTTCCTGCTGGACACAGCCAGCTTTCAGAGTAGAAAGACTTAGGCTCATGTTTGCATAAGCTGATCATTTCTGGGTAGAGTTAAATCTCTTTTTAAAGAGTAATATTTATATTTTCCTTGTCCTTAGGTTTGCGATTAATATTCTTAAAGTAGGTGCCATGGCCATGAAACCAAACCATCAATGTAAATGTTTGTAATAATCATACGAAGCTATCAGCGCTAACAACTGACAATCCACGTTTAGTTACGTCACGTTTCACAAAGATGACAAAATCCCTTTAAAACTAAGCTTTAATTCCATCAACACTCAGCTGATTAAAATAATTATGTAATGTTAGAATGCCCAAAGACTAATTTTACATGCATAATTCATATCAACAGAAATTTAATTTTACAAAAATAATCATACATAAAACGTGGACATACGTTAACTTCATTTATCCACAAACGAGCACACAAACAAACGAAATCTTAATAGCTATGTGTAATTGTTTGACGAAGTTTATTTACGAAGCTTACAGGAACATCACAGGTACCGTTATGCGATGTTCCACAGGTCACCACAGACCTAAATTATAAACATTAAATTATTATGTATGAAACATACCTAAGTGATACATTTGTACACTTGTTCAAATATAATATTATGCTATATAAAGCATAGCTTTAACAATTCTCTGTTGGTTTTCAACTGCGCATTGAAATTGTAATAGTATAGGAATTTTTAAATGTAAATACTTACATACAATATTTACTAAATACATGTTATTGTAAGCTTACTTGACTTTAAGTATATGGTAAAACTATAGTATTATTAAGTTATTTTATGTGAGAATTGTTTTAGTATCCTTACCTCTTCACTTATTATTTTGTCAATAGTTTCTTGTTCTGGCTTTCCGCACAAAAACAATATCCTCGTGAGATGATCAATATCTGAATGCGTAAATGTTAAGGTTACACAAGCACCAAACTTACATAAGCCGAGTAGACAAGACAAACCACATCACTTGAAGCATGTTAATATCAAGCCATGTTATGTATTCTTAATCACCCAAATAAATTACAGTCTTTGGCCAAGCACTACTTTTTTGCAGAAATTACTGGACGTACAACGATTATTGCAAACAACCTAATTTCGCAAATAAAAATGCAAGCTCCGGTTCGGAGGTAATATCAAATTATTCGTCATTAATTTATAAATTGCGTATTATAAAATGTTTTTATACACATATATTTTAATGATATTGTTTTTTCAAAATTAAGATGTAGATGCATTAGTTTAGTGCAAGCATAACTGAGTTGTTCTGAAAGTACCGTTTGGTATATAGGTCAAAAACAATATTCATCTTTTGGCGGTTGATAAAAACCACGACAGGACCTCCCAGTGAACATAATGATGTACTTACAGACTCTGATGATATTTTCTGCATGAATTCCTGGCCAGGTGTGCCCAAAATCTCCATTATCAAGTTCAGTTGATGGATATCTGTTTTGCCCATTAAGGTTGATAGGCATAATTGGAAAAACCTAAAAGCTAGGCAATAAACTTATAGAAACTATAATTGATAGATTTCTTAGACAGTATATTTAATTAAAATAAGCTAAGATAGCATCTCCAGTAAATGCAAATCAAAATTGCAAATAAACATATTCTTGCCTGCTATATGATAAAACATAATAAATTGCGAATTAAGGGTCCATATTCAAAGAACGATAAAATTTAGACCATGTTGCACAACGATGGCAGGCGACACGTATCACAAACAATTTCTCTCGGTATATACGCATCTTAAGAGCGAAGCGGCGAAAAGGTAAAGTTACGTGATGTCGCTAGACATTGTACATATCTGATAACCTGAAGACATCCTTAAGGGCTGGAAGTCATACTGAATTACTGATCAATCCTTGATTATTTTATGTTTAGATCGATCGAAATATCGATCGATTATTTCTAAAACTCCAAGGAATTTTATGAGCGAATTTCTACTTCTACCTACATGAGAAAACACAATGTCAATATAGTTTTAATATAGCTACAAAATTACAAATATGCTTCAACAAATTCATGTTCTACTATATATCAATGCCACTATTAACCACAATGACCGTACACACTGGTGCCAAAATAATGTAAATAGTAACTAGACATAATTTTATTTAGCTACGTTCATAAATCATAATTCATTAACACAATGGACATATAAACTAGTGTTCATGAATCATACAAATTAATCATAGTGTGTTTCGACATTCATACTTCCACACACAACTTTAAAAGATCACTTAAAATAAATATTCAATTAATTAGAAAAATTATATAAGGCTTATAACTATAAATTTAACATTAAAAAGGATACGGTCTGAACCTGGAAATAGAGTCCTGCCTGTCAATAGTTCTGCCATAATGCATCCAACAGACCAGATGTCCACAGTTTGATTGTAGTGCATCCAGTTTAACATTATCTCAGGGGCGCGGTACCATCTTTTAAGAACACAGGAAGAATTACTTTTTGGAATATAAATGGTAGTAAACTCGATAAAATTCATATATATTAAAAGTATCATACCTGGTAGCCACATAACCGGTCATTTCAGTTTCAGTAGGCCTAGCAAGTCCAAAGTCTAAAATTTTAAGCTCACAATCTTCATTTACAGCTATATTGGATGGTTTTAAATCCTGAAATGGAGTAAGGGTGACTTGTATAAAATAATACCATCAATACACATAAGAGTACCATTGTGGAGTATGCTCCAAGACTGATAATTGTGGTAAACACACATTACCAATTTAAGATAAAAGAGTTTTTCTAAATACACATTTTGCAAATAAACATACAGTTCCCCTAATGGTAAGTGGACTCTGCTGCCTATGGACTTCTGTGATGAACCCCAGATAAGATTAAAGTCCTGTCTGAGGTTGACCTGTGCTGGCTTCCAACCCGTGAGGGCGATGTTGGAACGCCTGGTATATGTATGTCCCCTCTCCTTACCCTTCACATCAAAACACAACACGTAAAGTATGTGGCAGCCATATAAAATAATGATAAGAAATTTTCAGTGGTATCATACAAAATTAATGGAATCAAATCATATTGTTACAAAGCCATTACGTTTCATGTTATGTAAATAAATTAAGATAATATTTTATCACGTTTTATCTGTCAACTTGTTATTACGGTTCATAAGTTTTACTGGATTTTATTGTAATATGCAACAATTCAACATACCCTGTGGATGATTCCAGCAGAGTGAATGTACTTGAGCCCACGTAGTATTTGATACACAAGAAACTGAACATGGTCATCTGAGAGTTTCTGTGTGCGAACAATATTGTTCAAGTCTGCTCCCATCAAATGTGTCACCAAGTATACTTGCTGGAATTCCTCCAAATTTCTCTCCGGGCTGAATACATCTAACAGGCCTAAAGCACAACAAAGCACAAATCAACATTTATTTGTGTGGCTCATTCCCAGTTGTTCATGAAAGTAATTTCACAGTTCAACTAACTAGTTTTATTTTTCCTACTAGTTCAAATGACTGTAAGCACTTTTCCAGTTGAACTACTAGGAGAACATTGTTGTACACAAGTGTACTGGCTGGCATAAGATGAGTTATCATGTCCATTTATATTTTTAAAAACTTGGTATATTAACATTAAACCAGCTTTTTATAAGCAGTTAGTAAATAGCAATGTAGGAAAAAGTATTGAATGTAGTGTATTTTCATTTCATATCAAGTTTAGAAACTGCACAATTTTCAGAAACATTTAACAAGTAAATTAATTTTTAAATTTTATTATTATTTACGCTAAATGTGGGATCAGGAAGCCTATTGTTGAATAACAATAAAGTTGCTTATAATGTAATACTAAATATAAAACAATGCAATGTGTACATCAAACAAAGATTAAAAACAGAGCAATAGGTTTATTTTAGAGTGGCTTACAGTCCAGAGCCCACGTTACTCACCTATAACATTCTCATGGTTCATGTGCTTCAACATGCGCAGTTCTCTGTAAGTTCTTTTGGCATGTACTGCTGATTGAAAAGGCCTTGCCAGTTTCTTTATTGCCACTTTTATGTCATGCAGAGTATCTATAGCAGAACTGGAATCAAATCATGTCAATAATAAGAAATTTATTATTAGGATTTCAGTGAAATTGATTCACTTAGATATAGATACCACCAAATATGTTTGTCTCATTAAAGATATATGTATCTAAGTTCCAAGATTCCTCGGGAGTTGCTAATCAAATGTCAAATGTTTAGATGCCAAGTTGAATGTACAATCATTAGCACATAGAAAGTAAACCTTAGTCCTACTACAATAGGGTTTCATTAGCTGAATCTTATGCATTAGTGTTCTTTTGGTCATGAGCACTAAGTTTAAATAGAGTTTATATAAATAGTCCAAACGAGCCCTAGGATTTGCAGTGATTTAATGCGATCATTTATTTATTGATTTAAACGTCAGAGTAACAGTAGTTTTTAAAGAAAATGTGCGGTGTAGAATAGGAAACCAGTTCCACCCACATAGATCCAAACTGGAATACGAAATATATTGGATGTTCCAGTCGTGTTATAAGTAGTTTGATAATCGTTCTAAAAAATGCATTAAAAATAAATATTGGCAATGTGCCTAAAACTTCATAAAAAAAATACGTACCAAACTTGACCGTAAGCGCCAGACCCTACAGGTGTAAGCATTTGATATCTTTCAGGTACAATCCATTCCGTTTTATTTATTTCCACTGTATGAAAACGAGGCATATTGCTTTTTTCTACTATTTATGTCACCGCTGTTGAAAAATATTGCAAGGAATCAGTAAAGTGTAAACACAAATGTAAAAAATCAAGATGGAATATGTCTGTCTATTGTCTAAATGTCTTTCGTTTCGCGTCTTCATCTAATTGTCAAATTTGACAATGTGAATACAAGTAAGATAAAAAGTCAATATGTACACTCATCCAAGAAATATAATATACTCATTTCATATTTATTTTGTATATATATTATCGAAAGATTACATTATAGGGAATCAACACATAATTGAAAATTATAGTACAATTATTAATCTGTCAGAGCCTCACTGCAAGGCGGATAACTGTCCCAGCGTGTCCAACTCTGGTCAGGAAGACGCTGATGAAGATGGGTT
>DWNY01003141.1:0-10267 GCA_018250635.1 Telegonus apastus
AGAAAGAGAAACGTAATAGAAAGTCATAGACTACGATAAGATATTCAGGGTGTGTACTTGTCTATAAAGAATGTGTGGAAAAAAGCGCGGGGAACGCCTCAACTTAGCAGAAAAGTTATGATTTGTTTGTATACTGTACAATCATGTTTAATGAATATTTCTTGTTGTCAGTGAGGGATTTACTAGTAGGCTGAGTAAGATGAGGGCAGCAGATTATAAGAGGCGTGAAATTTGGACCAAAATATTTTGCCTTACAGAAATAAAAGAAAAATGTATAATTCTCTATTTATATTATGTTCTTATGTTTTGTCTGTGTTGTGTATAAGTAAAATCTTTGATCACTTACTATATAGCTTTTATTATATACTCTCTAGATGGACCGACACTTAAGAAAAAAGTCCAAAAATAATCACTAACTATTAGCCTCTAAATCACTAAGATTTATTTATTGACCAATCAAAATGGCTTAATGGGAACATTCGACCAATAATACGACGCCGTTTATATTTTTTTTGGACGTTTTTCTCAGAATTTTAACAATGACAACGTGACTTTACATCTATACAGTAGGTATATAATCGAATAGATACAACACATGCAGCACTAGCGAAAAATATACAAAAAATAAAAGTATGTGTGACTCACGCAACTAGCTCAATGACGGCATCGTATGTTTGATTGGCCGAATGCTTCCATTACACCATTTTGTTTGGACAATAAAGTTAAGTGTTAAAAACATTAGCAATTTAGAGGCTAACTGTTAATGACTATTTTTTTAAGAAACGCATTGACATTGTAACAGACAGTTAGTTATCAAGTATTTCCGCATACTATTGGTCAGTTCAATCCACCTACTCTTTTTAATTTTCCTTGTATCTTTATTTTATGGTAATTAATATAATTGCGCGCAAATTAAATTTCAATAATTTGCTTTTTGTTTATCCATATACTCTTATGAAATTTCTCATTTAATCCGTAATATTTTGGTTTGATCAAATCATAGTTTTTTTTAATTGTAACAAAATCTGGAATTAAATAAAGGATGAGGTCTAGGATTTATCGTCTTAAAAAATAAATGGTTGTAGTTTTGAAAACATAATTTGTATAACAATATTTAATATTGTGGTATTAAATGAATACTCTTCATAACTCTTAAATGCAACAAAAAATGTTATCAACAAATATACTTAACAATCATCACCCCTTTTAATAATTAACTTTCCCTTATAATTAAACACTATTTGGTAGAAAATTTAACAGCTCTAATAGCCCTTTTAGCATTTTTTGTAGCTTCTTCCTTCATTCTATATTTTCTTTCTTTTTCTGCTAATCCAACTACTACATCATGTTGGAGGGCATTTTTTACAGTTGCTTTAGCAAAAAGTTTACTTAAAACGTAATCGTCGTCATTTAGTTTCTTGTCCTTCTCTTTTTTATGTTTTTTATTTTTAACCTTTTTTACAGCTAATAGATTCTCAAATTCGGAATCTTGACATGAGGAATGTTTTCTTTTTCGAGGTAATGTGATAATGTCTATCCTATTTAATTTTTCCTGCTCCATCTGGATTACCACTTCAGTTGACACTGTTTCAGAATGCATGGAATCTACTTTAACACCCTCATCAGTTAATTTATCTTGAACCATTTCACTTAAGTTTATTTCCTTATTTACAAGATCTTTATCTTCTTCTATGTAATCAGATTTAGATTTACTTTTATCACTCACATCGACTCCTACCTCATCCCTTAGTTCTCCTTCTTCAGTTTCTCCGCTTTGATTATTTAATACCTCTCGTATTAAATTTTCTTCATAGTCTTTCTTGATGTGCTTATTTATTATATCTATTTCAGAGAGCACACTTTCAAATGGCACGTTAGTTACCTTATCATCTAATAAGTTTATTTCTGGATCCTCAGGCGGTGCAGGAGGATTAAGGATCATATCTCTTTTTTTCTTATATTTTTCACGAGGATCTTCTCCCGAATCTTCTTTTTTGTTAATGGCATTGGCTTTTGATATCTTCTTGCTGATTTCTTTGGCCCTTCTTCTCATTGCCTCTAACTTTGTTTTAGAAAACGAGACACTACCGCTCAAATGAATATCATCGTTTTTCTCCTTAGGATTTATATCTACTTTAGTATGTTTAAAGAGAGAAGCAGTTTCAGTATCTCCATCACAGTTCAGTTCTTCAAGAGTAAATAATCCTTGTAGAGTACTTGTTGTAAGTACATTCTTTTGATTTGGATCTATTAAAATCTTGTTGCTTAAAAAGTTTTTAAAGATTTGTCTCTGATATATTTTTTCTTCAATTGTACCAGCCGAAAGAAGTCTGTACACAGTGACATTTCTTTTTTGACCTATTCTCCATGCTCTTTCTTTGGCTTGATTATCAGTGGCAGGGTTCCAGTCAGGATCATATATAATCACCCTATCTGCACCTGTCAAGTTTACACCAAGACCACCGACCCTAGTTGTAGAGAGAAATACCAAATATTCTTGATTTTCATTGAATGTTTTTATTAAATTTTGTCTTTGGCTTACAGTCACAGAGGAATCCATTTTTAAATACTTAAAGTTATGATTTTGTAAGTGTTGTTCCAATATACAAATCATTGCTCTGGATTGTGAAAATACTAATGTTCTATGACCTTGTTTGTTCCAAAGTTTTAGGAGAGAGTGTACTACAGACAATTTGCCAGACCTTTTCCAATGACCAAAATGTTCACTATCAATATCTTCACATTCTTCTTGAGCTTCATAAAGATATAAATCAGGGTGGTTACAAATTTTTCTCAATGTTGATAATGCCACTAAAACTCTAGCTCTTAATGGACCTTCATACTTATTATCCTTATCCAGGATGTTTCGGACTATACCACTTGTAAGGTATCCCAAGTACAAATCCCTTTGCTCTTTGGTTAATGCACAAAAAAGAACTTGTTCATTTTTTTCAGGGAGCTTTATGTGTTCTTGAACTTCAGCTTTTGTTCTCCTAAGCATGTATGGTGTAATCATGTTCTTGAGAGCCTTAGCTATTTCTAGCGCTGTTGCTTCCTGAATCTCTGTAGCATTTGCATATCCTCCTTGGGTGATAGGTACTGCAAAATGGTCCATAAAGGCATTGTATGTACCAAGAAGACCTGGCCTTATAAAATCAAATAGTGACCATAGCTCTTGGAGGCTATTTTGCATCGGTGACCCAGTAATAAGAAGCTTGTGAGGTGTTTGAAACTTTTTGACAACCTTACTGACCTGTGTTTCAGGATTACGTATTTTGTGGCCTTCATCAAGTATAATATAGTGCCATTTTTTTGACACCAGATCCTTTGTATACTTTACAATACCAGCATATGAAATTAATAAAATTCCATGAGCAGCATAAATATCTCGGATGAGTTTATTGTGATTGCCACTGTGTGAGCCTGAATGATGCAGCACTGCTACCCGTAACGGTGGACACCAGTAATGGAAATGTGATACCCATTGATAAATTACTGTAGCTGGTGCCACAATGATAGATGGCCCCAGACCACCCCAGGTTCCACTGTTATCCTTAAGAAGTCCTGCAAGAAATGCAATGATTTGAACAGTTTTACCCAATCCCATTTCATCACCAACAATCCCACCAGATTGTACTTGGTGTAACTCCCACAACCACTTTACACCTGTTCTCTGGTACTTGTATAACTGTTTCCAGATGTAATTAGGCACTTTAAGACCATTCTGTAGTTCATGGTTCTCGTCAGCATTTCCATTTTCATCCAAAACATAGTGTATGTCGGCAGAGTAATAGTTTTCATCGAATTTTTTTATAGTTGCCGTCGTCAAACTATTGCGCCAACTTGCAACACGTTCGTTATAGAGTTTAGTATCACCATCATCAATTATCTTTTTTAAATTACGCTTCACACGTGAAGTTGAGGTAGTAGCTAAGGGAAGACTATCTTCGTCGTCAGAGGATGGTAAATAATCATCATCAGATTCATGGTCTTTGGGTACAGACACGCTAGGTTGGTGGAGGTTAGTATCTGAAGATTCTCCAGTGGTACTTTTCAGAAAATGTTTGTCTTGTTTCTTCGCTATTCGGTCCGCTGCAGATTTACTTTTTTGTGACACAGAGTTCTTTTTGTTGCAATCTCTGTCGACATTTCTTTGTTTGGCTAATGCTAGCTGAGTTTCAAGATATTTATTTATATCAACCATTACTCAAATTACTCGTGCTCCAAATGTTTACCATACATTTCAACAATTCAAATTACACTTTTACAGTTCACAAATCACAATCACGCAGTTGACATTACACTTGAAGTTGACATATTAAATTACTGATGACAATTTCATGTTTGGTTTGGTTATAGCATGACATGACATGTTCAGAGTTAAAAATGTATCTTTATAGCGACCATTAAACTTTAATTTTAACTTTCCATTATAAGGGAAGAACTCCAAATTATCATTGTATATTTTGTTCCTCTTTTTATTACAAGGAATTCTATACATATTTGGAAGAGAAAAAAGCAGGCTGTACTGAAAACATTTATTTAAAAAACCGTAATGTCATTTTCATTTTGTGATATTAACTGCCAAAACTGTCATAGACCATTTATCACAGTTGTCAGACTTGTCAGTGTTGTCACGTAGTCTCAGATTCAGAAAAACCGAGTACGACAAACCGGGAAATTAAAGCACGTGTGTGACTATTTAATTGTTAATAGTTTAATTCTGCTGTATAGAATTGATTTCTTAGAAATAATTATATATAAAACAACTACACTTAAGTATATTATTGTTTCTGTTAAAATATTAAGTGCCCATATCTTCTAACCTTAAAACCACTCAAAACAGACTAACGTTATAAAATGTTGAAAACAAAAAGAAAGAATGACAAAGATGATTTCGGGTCACCCAAAAAAAAGAAGAAAGTACAATTCGATACTACAAAGGGCAAGGAAAACGACGAACAGAAGAAATCCGTTAGTTTTAAGGAAAAAAAGGATTTTAAAAAACCCGATGGAAAGGGTCCTAAAAACTTTAAAAAAGATGGAGATAAGACTAAAACCTTTAAGAAAGCGCCTGTGGGTGGCAAGCCAGGTGCAGCAAGGTTCAACAAGGGAAATGTGAAAGGGAAACCTCAATTTTCAAAAGATAAATCAAAGCAAGAAAATGGTGAGAAGCCAAAGTGGTCGGAAATGAAGAAGGAGAAAAAAACATTAAGAATCATGAGGCGCAAAGCAAAAGCGACTGCCGAAGTTTTCGAAATATCTCATAAAGCTAAGTTGCTGTCTGCTCAAATACAAAGGTAAGTGGTGCTGGTCATTCAAGTATTCAAGCTCACGTAATCTTTTGTATATATTTTAACATTTAGTTAATGGGCAAATCTTTTTGCAACAAATAAATATTGCTAACATAATCACCATCTAGACCCTCCGGCTCTCATGTCATCAAAAATAAGGAACACAAAGACCGCTGAGAATGATTAGTTATTTAAATGAATTATTTGATGTGTTAATTTTGTGCATATATATTATAGTATGCCGATTTGTGGGGGGATTATGGAGGAGAGTAAAACCATGTTAACTTCATATTGTACCCATTTTCTGCAATATTATGGTGTTTATTTATTTATATGGCCCATTACGTAGCCTGCCTGTAGTCCTTGAATTATGAGGACTACAGTAGATTTTAATAGCCAGTTATGATTGTTAGGTACTGTCCTTATCTATGTACTTGTAATAACTTGTACCTTCTTTATCTTATTACAGAAAGGTTGTGAAACCAGAATTCAGACAGAATGCCTGTAAGGAGCTGCACTGTTTGCTAAAGGGGCAGTACAAGTCCATAGCATTAACTCATGACCTGAGCCGAGTCATACAAGTGCTACTGAAGAACAGCTCGGAGGACATCAAAAATGAAATATCAGAAGAATTGTTGGACATCATGGTGCAGATGATGCAATCCAAGTACGCTCATCATGCAGTGAAGCGTATACTTAAATATGGCACAGATTTCATACGTCATGAAGTTATAAAAAAGCTGTTTGGACACATTGTGTCCCTAGCCTCACATTCTATAAGTGCTCCAGTCCTTGATTATGCATACGGCGAGTTTGCTACGAAGAGAGAGAAGTTGCACATGCAACAGGAATTTTATGGTGACATATATAAAAATGTAAGATTTCATTAAACAGATACATAAGTGTATAAACAATGGTGTGGTAAGGGAGACATACTTATTGGAGGTGAACCAATTTAGTCCTCAAGAGTAGAAAAAATATCTGTGGCTGACATCAGGTAGGACTATAATCTTATTTGGGGTTGATTACAGATGTCCATAGCAAAGAATATTACTACAGGCCAACCATTACTTATATTCTAATGGAAAATGCTTATACTTGTTGATATTACATGGATCATATAGATCTATATGTTTATAGCATAGTTTGTCTTGTAAAATATTTTTTGTAATATGTTTTCATTAATCACGATAATTAGTAATGCACTGTAAAAATCTATTGATTATAATTGTCTGCTGATAATAAATGTTTTGCTTACCTTGATATCTTAACATTTCAGACTAAAGACAATAATGTTACCACATTAAGTGATGCCTACAAAGACAGCCCTGAAATGAAAGTTGCCATCCTACAAGCATGTAAAGCAAATTTACAGCGCATTCTGGACAAAAACTTACATGATAGCGAGTGAGATATGTTTCTACTGTAATATTGAATTATATATTGTGTTAATTCATGGCTCTATCACATTTGTTTTCTCTTTTTTATGTTGGTTAAAAACTGCAGTTAATATAGGAACTGCTTTAGTTCTAAAGTTATTTCAGCTGTATAATCTCTTGGACACCTATTTTTTTCGTATTTCATTATGCCTTTGAACTCTACATCATCATTGTCATTATTGGACTGTACATTTATTGCTTGAATTAACTTTATTTATAGTATAATTGCCTTTCAGACTGTTACATTCAGTTCTCTACGACTACATACAAGTGTGCAGTGCAGAAGACAGAACAGAGTTGATTGCAACATTAAGCCCATTGATTGTCCCACTCAGTAATTCATTGCCGGGCGTCAATGCAGCTAGCATATGTGTCTGGCAAGGAACTAATAAGGATAAAAAGGTAAGTTGTAATGTCACACATGATTGTTATTTAAAACTCACCTATGGAAAATAAAAAAGAATGTATAACCTATACAAATATTTTTTTATATATGTATTCACACCCCTGTGTAGTTATTTTTGTTAGAAATTTATGTTGTTACATCACCAATTCTTTTCTCTTTCATAACGCGCCTAAAAATATCGCCTCAATAAGAGTTTGTTTATTTGAAATTATGATTTTTTTCCAGACCATACTGAAGGTGGTTAAAGAGCATGTAGTGCCTCTTTGCAAACATAAAACAGGCTACCGTCTTCTCCTGGCGATATTCGACTCTGTGGATGACACTGTACTTGTTAAAAAAACAATTGTAACAACTATTGCTAACAACCTGAAGGATATTACCAATGATCATTGGGGCAAAATGGTATTTTTATTTTATTTATTGGTATTATTATTTTTAGTAGGATAGTAGGTAACAATTGCTTCAACCAATCTCTTGAATTTTTAAAGTCACACTTCAATATTTTGAAGCCCTAACATTGACAGTATAAAATATTAAAAAGCTCAGTCTTAACTTTTAAACCTTTAAAATTAAAACTATAGTAAGTGTTAAATTTTTAATTACACTACAACATAGAGATGATTTATTAAAATACACTGTCTAACTGTTTATTTAGACTGTTTAACATTATATTCACAGGTTTTACACTGGCTAGTGAAGCCTAAAGACCCAGCAGCATTTCATCCAAGTTTCGTAAAGTTTCTGGAGGAGGGTTTCAAAAGTGGGACATCTAAAAAAGACGCAGAGTTGCGCGTATCCGAACTGCGGGAAGCTATCTTACCAGTTGTTAAGAAGGACATTGAAGAAGATCCAGACTTCTGGCTCAGTAACAAAGCAACTATGCTGTTAACTGTGGCCGTGTTGTCTATAGGTAAGATTATAATGTGTACGGGGTTAGACCGTAACTGTGTTCACTGAGTAAAAGAAATAGTGTTCTTAAAATCTATATTTCCGTACTTAACTTAAAATGCATTGCATTGAACTATATTTAAGGTTGCAATAGGCCTTAACTTTTTACATATAGATAAATAGACATAGAATAGAATATTTTTATTTGCATAGAAAAGGTTACAAATTCAGATGTTGCAAATGTCCATAAAATAGTATCTCTTATTCAGCTAATGATGCATTCAAATATGTCATTTGAAAACTCTCATTTAATTCCATAGATGATGTAAATTGTATAAAATAATTTTAAGGGATGCAGATGCCTTAATTCAAGTTCTGTAAATAATTTTCCATATGATCTTATAATTTAATTTAAACCTACAATCAATGTAAAGTTCAAAAATGACTGTTAAAAATGGAGGTTTTAAGAGTCACATCTGGTTTTAATTTGAGTATATAACTTTTCAGATTCCTCCAGAGCTATGCTAGATGCTGTGGCAAAATCTATTTGCCGTGCTGATTGGGTGATCAAGCAGGGCGACAAAGAAGTGTTGGCAGTGGAAGACGCGGGGGTTCACATGTGTTTGAACAAGCTGGCCAATTTAGATGTGAATGCAGCTGATAGCAACACACTTGGCGAAGCTATAAGCCAAGTTCTGGAGGAGGAAACTGTAAGAATTTATAGCAAACACATTCATAATAACAAAAGTCAATTATATTTACTTAAGTTAATATAATTGACATATATGGCTTAAGAGCTATGTCATTTAATAGAAGAAAACCACAACATGGAAACAACATTAAAAATATTAATCACAATCATGTGAATAGTACAATATTTACAAGTTAATATACATAAAATTAAATTAAGGGTCTGTTTGTAATGTCAAAATAATAAGTTTTTACGAAATGCATTCGAATGTATACTCGGTATCTATAAAAAAATTGTCTGTCTGGCTGAAGTAATCTTCTAAACGGCTGGATCGATTTTGATGAGACTTTCACTGGAAGATAGCTGAAGGTCTAAGGCATAACTTAGGCTACTTAAATTTTTGAAAAAAGCCTTAGCGCGCTTGCGGCCGCCGTTGCGTGCGTTAATGTCAGTTGCGGGCATATATAAATGTATGCCTTTTTACTTCTTTGACGCGTGTGAAACCGCGGGGTTCAGCTAGTTTATTATGTGTTTAAAGATGTATGAGTAACCGTTTTAAATTATATTGTGTAATGTGTTACTAGCTGACCAGGTGAACATTTTTCTGCCATCTGCTTTTAGAAGTTTGCATATGAGTCAGTGATGTTTGTGCAATAATACTATCTAGTCCACTATAATAGAACTATTATGTTCACGTACCTAGGTAATTCGACGTACGGAAAGTTTCGTCAGATTTTAAATTGTATTAACTTTTGATAGAGTTCATCAACCAAAGCCTAAATGTTAAATTAAGATACGTACATTTAATACACTTGCGTTCCCTTCGATTCCATTCAGTATTATTGGTGCCAACTGAATTTAAACACACAGACAGCGAACGCGTCTTATTATTATGTATTGTGTTATCCTTTAATAATTGCTAGTGAAAATCTTTAACTTAAGTTAACTAAGATTTAACTTGTATATTTTTATTTTACAGATCAAATTGTGGCTAGCTACAAATAGAGGGTGCTTCTTCTTGTTAAAAGTAATTGAAAGCAATAAAGAAGAAATAAGCAAAAAACTTGTGAAGATAATAAGTAATCATAAAACTTTTCTTAAAAAACAGACATCGAAGGGTGCAAAGTTATTATGTGGCAAGCTCTGAATAAACATTAAATTACTTTACATAAATGTATCGTTTTATTAGTTGAGCTGCAGGAAAAAACACATTTTCGCTTTGTTAGCGCCCACAAAACAAGTACTTGTGTGTAATGTAATGAAGTTGATTGATTTAATAAATAAAGAAATAGATAATAAATAAAGACAAACTACTAAGAAAGGTATATAAAATAACACTAAAGAAACTGTTAAGCAGAACTAACTACTCGGTGTCTTCATATCCTTTAGTTTGATGAATTATAATATATAAATGAAACAGCTTTATGTCCCATCGTAATTATATTTTTCGTAAATTATGCAAACACATTAAAATAATTAATTTAATAATAAGGAACAATATTTTATCAATTATTCATAAAAAAAAATTACGTCAGTGAAATTCTTATTT
>DWNY01003142.1:0-10266 GCA_018250635.1 Telegonus apastus
AAGACTTATATTCTTGTTCCGAAATTATAGAAATAACGTTGCTACCCCTGAAGAATAAATTGGAATGCTTCGGTTAAATGTGTTGAGGATATTATGATCACACATCGTAGCCTTCAAATGAAAACAGTACCGCATAACGGCGTTGTTGTTAGGCAAAAATTGAAGAGGCGGTGGTAGCGAAGTCGAACCACAAAATGTTCTTCCACCTTCAATTGTGGCCGAAGGACTATAGATATGCCTAAGGACAGTAAGACGTATCTGGATGAGCTTTATCTATAGAGACATCAAGGTTGTTTGAAGTTCACCAGCCCACAAAATAGTATGTGGTAGAAGATCAAGCCAGTAGTAAACCTACGTGTCGATGCTGATAATTTTAAAGATTACTTTTAGGAAAGTCAGCTTTTACTATAAGCTATTGAAACGTCATAAGTAATCAATATCGTATCATTAGGAGCGTGGGTAGCGAATTGGAATTGAATGGAACGCGAAGCCAGTTTATAAATAAAATATTAAAGCACTAAATTATACGCAATAAAGAGCAGACGTAACGTAGAAACGAAACTTCGCCAAGTAGGACTCTAAAAAAATATCTGCAGAGTCTGAATAAAAGTGTCCTGCGACAAGGTTACGCAAGACCCTCCCGCTTCGCAAACTGAGCGTTACAGGTATTTACTTTTAATGAATATTGATTGAGATGAAAAAGAAATTTGATTCCACCTAATTTGTGCAAGTTACCTTCATATATGCTATTGTTAGGCACTATTTAGTAGTTATACATACTGTTTTAGCGTTTGGAGGGAAATTTACAGTTGATTTGAAGCAATCCACAAGTCGGTTTGGTTAGGTTGGGTTAGATCTTTTATATTATCATTTACGGTAAAATGTACATGGTAAGTAGTCGCTTATAACCAGTTTAAAACCTGCTGTAAATATAATAAGTTTATTTTCCTATTCCTGACAAAAAAACAGTGTTTCCGTGATGTATATATAGGAACTCTTCATATAATTATATATCTTAATGTCTATGTAATTATATATGTGTACCAAATCCCTACTACTATTGAAAATCAAACATAATAGTTATCTACATGACCAACAATTACGACCTTTAACTCAAAATAATGGAAATATTTATTTCCAAACCGACTTTACCCTGACAAAGGATTAGTATGAAAACATTTAAAAAAATGGCTCAGATAACAAATGTATGTAAATTTAAATCGTAAACACCGAAAGAGCAAAGGCTAAATCCCAATCTGTCAGTATGGATTTACGTATATTCGATGTTGATCGGGGATTTTATAAAGATGTGTAAGCTGCCTTTATACCGCGCAAGCCGTGTTTACGTGACTTTTCCCAACGGATGAAAAATAATACCTACCGGTAATATCAGATTGGTGAAGAGTTGGAGACCAAAGCGTTATGTTTACAATTTTAATATTTTAACATGTAACGGATACTCACCATACATTTTTTCATTTGCCGATATTTCGACGTAGTTGCATGGATCGTGGTCACGGCGAACCTGCGGTGGCGGTAGGGCCCGTAGACAAGCACTACTGTTAGATTAATCTATCTAGCCAACGTCTGTTAGTTTTTTTAGGTTCTATATCACGACACATAACACTATCTATGTATATCCGTACGCACCGAACTTTGCACTGTTTGTAATTGACATAAACTAACCACTGGAATTTTAACAAGCACTATTTTAACAAGCTTTAATTTAACTTGCCTCGTTAGTTCGTACATATTTGAGACTCAAAACTTGCAACAGAATTTTGAACGCATACACGTTTGGTGCGAATGACAATGCTTAATGAATTTAGTGACGACGTTATTTTTAAAAACGATTTTCTACAAAATAGGAATATTAAGATTTCTTCTAATAAAGACATAGGTACTACATCTCTACCTACATATAAAATAATTATAATATTCGTCATTGTAATAAGTATAATTAACAAGGGGAAACTAATTTACTGCTTTCGCATGGCATAAGACTTTTCAGAGTGATGTCAATTAGGAATTATAGAATTATATCTAATCCAGTCCTTTATAGCTTGATAGTGAATGGCAAATGTATAAGAAATTTTGTGAAAATTATTGGCATTGTATTTGATGAAATGAATTGAAGAAGTTCATCTCTTTGTAGGAGTACTTGTATTGTACTTTGATAAACTATTACATATAAATTATTGGTCATATAGGTACGATCTTGGAACTTAGCTTCGAGATACTGTTTCTCTGTGAATGTAACGTGGAAAACTTTAACTTTATCGGCAGACAACAATAAAATATTGACTCTTTCGCTCTCTAACTGATTAAACTTATTGTACCATAAACCTACTATTCTTTGAAAACTTAAATTGACTGAATAATACATACATGTCCCTATACTTAATAGAAGAAAATATCCGTAGGTACATTATTTCGCAAAATTCACTGACATTAGCTGTTCATTGACACAAATTACCTCCTATGGAAAATAACACATTTTCTCAAAAATCTATTAAAAATTACTGACTGGTTTCATTTAGACCTCGTGTTCTATATGAAGTTGATTAGAGATTTTCATGAGCGGCTATGATCATAATTACCATCTGGTTTGATTAAGGGGTCGTTTAAGTACTTGTAGTATATATAAATTCTCTTTGATAATAAGTGTGATCGTCCTTTATAGTCTACACAGTAGTAGTGTACATAGTTTTAATTTATTTACTTGTGGTAAGGGAGACATACTTATTCGTGGCGTTCCAATTTAGTCCTCAGGGTAGCAACGCATCTGTGGCCGCTCGCGGGTAGGATTGTGATCTTATCTGGGGTTGATTGTAGATGTACATGAGCGGCAGTGGCCACTTACCATCAGGTGGGTTGAATGCTCGTTTGTTACTTCCACATTATAAAAATTTACTGCAAATTTTTCCACTTGGATGATTATGGTCGTAGTGCAGGGTATATACAAAAAATGCGTATCTTGAGTACCCGTTACATATTTAAAATAAAAAATCTACATAATTTCGAACTAACATATACATTTTATTGATATGTTTCTAGAATACAAGATGGCGGCCCTATTGAAATTTACTCGGCGTACTTCACACGTGACTGCGTTTTCTCACACGAGGCAGTATAGCAGAGCCAATGTTCCGCTCGTGTACTCCCAAGAAGTACAGATTGCTAAGGAAAATAACAAACCTATCGTAGCCCTGGAGTCTACAATCATCACTCATGGAATGCCGTACCCTAAGAACATCGAAACAGCCCTCGAAGTGGAAAACATTATAAGGCAAAGGGTAAGTACTATAAGGGTACATATGTTTTAATTACATTAAAAACAAATTATGGTTTAGTTTAAAAATTAAGCTTCCAAAACAGCTCAATATTTTTGTACTTAGAATAAAAATCACTTGCAATCAAAATGTTTCCTTTGCAAAAAGTTCTAATGTAGTCTAATCAGTTGACCAGTTTATAAATTAGATTGGATTAATAAAAAAATATATATTTTGCATTTTGTATAAATAGATGAAATGGTTAGGTACAATAAGCAATTATTTTAAAATAACACCCACATTTCTTATCTTTTTCGATCGCACAGTAAATACAATGAACTGTAAATTGCATTTCCTTATACTTTCGTTAATGTGAAGTACGTTCTATCGAGATATAAAGTTCACTTAAACTAGCGAAAAGCCTACAAAAGCCAGCGCACAAGCCGACTCGTTGTTAGTTGGCAACCGTTTGTACAAAATAACGTCCACGGCTGAAAGCCTTTTGTCCTCCGAACAGCCTCCATTTGAATAGACTTCCCGTCTTTTATGACATCGTCTGCTTAAGTAATCTACGTATTTTATCTAAACTACAAAGCTTTAGGAGTTGCAAGTAAGTCACCACTCTGTGGTCTCCACGCAACATGAATTTCACTCAGAACGGTACATTTTTAATGCCGTCTGATGCACTCTGTTTTAGGTAATTGAGACCGAAAACGGTTTTGGTTCAGCTATGGACAGTTTTCAGCTGCATGGCTATTATGCCAATTATTTTCCATCAGTATTACTTAGTAAACATATCAGCTAAAGGGAACTTAATAATTTAATTAATTTAGTTTTAGCTATGTACTTAAATCTGCAATAAAATGTGTCGATTTCTTGATAAAATAGATCGTTAACGAATCGGTCGATGAAAGTTTTTAACTCGTTAAAGCTGCTTTTATATCTACATACATCTTACGTTGTAGTCAAAATAATGTTTAATACAATATTTTGATCGGTACCGTTCGTGAACGGTATAACAATAATCTGTCTGCCGCACTACGCGTGTGCTACGTACATACAAAAAATGTATATAAGGATCAATTTAACAGGGTGCAACTCCAGCTACAATAGCAATTTTAAGAGGACAAGTGACAGTGGGTCTCACAAAAGAACAACTAAGGTATCTTGGAGCAGCAAAAGGCGTGGTCAAGGCATCGAGGAGGGACCTCGCTGCGGTGATGGCAGAGAAACTTGATGGCGCAACTACTGTCGCTGGAACTATAATTGTAGCAGAACTCTCCGAAATACCTGTATTTGTGACTGGCGGCATAGGTAATTAAAGAGAGGCTTAATTTTATTTTTAGTATTAAAAAACAACGCTTTCTACACTCATAACTTCATACTACGATTTTTAGGGTTATATACTCAAAGGGTCAAAACGGAACCCTATTACTACAACTTCGTTGTTTGTCCGTCTGCCCCTCTTTCACAGGGTTCTATTTCTTGAAGCGTAATAGGTCGATACTTGATTTTTTTAGAAAATGTGTATTTCTATGGCCGCTATGGCAATGAATACTAAAAATTTAAAAAAGTTCATAATACAAGGGTTTCATAATACTTGTTCGCGAGTTCTACTCGCACTTGGCCAATTATTCCTATATCGTGGATGCCACGGTCCACAAATACCAATATACAAACTCCCAGACCTGGCATAAAACTCCTCATTTATCATTTAGATCTATCTAGAATCGGTATCAAGCCCGGAACCCCCTAACCATCAAGTAAACCTGTATTTTAAGCGATGCATCAATCGAATCTTGTGTGAATAATTTATTATATTAAGAAAGATAAATATTTTGCGTACTTTATTATCTTTATGATGGAATAAAAACGTTCCTAGATTCCTTACTGAAATAAGAATATCTATAAAAATGCCCACTACATCCAGACAACTGAATCTATATATATTTGTGCCTTTTAAAACGAATACGATCTGCAACGCATTCGCAGTGATTTATAAAATCCAATAACAGCATCAGAAATATTTGATCAACTTTCGGCGCATCAGGTGCGTTATGGCAAACGCGCCGCGCTAAAAATCTGAATTATTCAGCCAATGATAGTAGAACGTCCATGAATTTTGATATCCGAGCGTATCCATTTTCACGTTTCGCATTCAATTAGAGCAGGCCGGTGAACACGGGCTTGAACGAACGATGAAATTAATATCGAATTCCGCGACTCATTCGTTCACGTGCACGGTCGTTCGTACTGCTACCCCCAAAATCTCATGAACTATTGGCCCATACCAACATTGCTTGAAAGCTATGTTAGTTTGTGCTGTTATTTCATATCGCATTGTTGTTCGATCGTATCATAAATTAGACAAAATTATTGACAATGAGCATTTACTTCAGCTGATTTGATGCAATTTCCGCAAATCACAAATATCTGTTGATACGAGTATATCATTAAATATTTATCATCATATTGAAATAGTCGAGTACCTGAAGATTCCAAAACACAAAGTTGTCTATACAAAATATAAAATTGTCTATATAATGCAAAAAAATTGCTGATAAATTACTTGATTTAAGAAGGTAATACGTATCTTTGAATTATGTATAAAATATTCAACTCCATACATTACTACGCTGGTAGCATTTATCAAATTTACCATAACCCAACGCATATATTTGTGAGGAACACCGTGAAGGATAAGCGACTCAGTGCGATTACGGCCACAAGGGACCCGTCTAAATCCTTACAGTGGCAACGCATCTGTGGCCCTTTCTTATTTCGCTTGATTATACACGGTTATATATTTTACGAGGGTTTAGATACCCTTCGATAGATCGTTGGTCAATACGTTTGATTGCTCAATGGATTTTCTATCAATTTTTTTACAGTTGAAGTACGCTACATATTGAGAGTTTTAAGCGTATCGTTTTAAGGGTCTATTCTACTTTGATGGTGATGATGATCACCTGATGATCACCAATGATTATCACCCGGGTGGTATCACCTAGGTGATCAAAGTGGAATAGACGGTTTCAGGAAAAAACTGTTGGTTATAAAGTTAATTAATAGTTTTTGATTTTATTATAATATGGAAGCGACATAAAGCATACAGTCCACCAGATGTTAGATGGACACTGCCGACCATGGATATGCATTTGTATTATTTTGTCTGCGCGTCCGAAGTTGCGGGCATCTGCTAGTATTTTTCTAAATCTTATGCACAGCGTGTTGTCACCTTGATTAACTAGATGGCGCTGTTCTCCTTTTATGGTGGACGTTAGTGTCTAATGTTCAGACGAGCGCATCCATGCCTTTGATCGTAAAATTGTATTTTCAAAACTAATGCGATCTTCGATATAGAAGCTACTTAAAGCATTTAAAGTTTCCAATCGTAATGCGATTCAATCCTTTAACCTTGTCTATTTATTCAGGAGGAGTACATCGGGACGGGGAGCAAACATTGGATATATCAGCTGACCTGACAGAGCTCGGCAGAAGCAAAACCCTGGTCGTATGCAGCGGCGCTAAATCAATTCTCGATATAGAAAGGACTCTAGAGTACCTGGTAAATTATTTTCCGCTTTCAATTGGTACTTCCGACGAGCTGCAATTTCCACCTGTAAATATTTAATCCATCCCTAGCGAATAAGCACTTTCAACTGCGCTCATCTTGCTTTTAAATATATGAGTATCCACTCGACGGATGTGTTAATACGAAACGGAATTTGCTCCGGTTTATCTTAATATAAATATATATTTTATTTAGAGTACGGTTGGATAAACAGAAAAGCAGTGATAAAATAGTGGTGGTGAGAGGGCGAATGAAATTCGGCACTATGTTGTTGATACCAAATGTATTGAATTGTTACTGAGGTTTTGAGGTTCACTAAACATTGGCCTCGCCTAGACCTAGTGTCGGTGACGGCACTTGCTTTGAGATACCACAGAAAGGCGCTGCCCATCTTCTAGATTTTTTCCCTTAGTCGCCTTCTCGTATATCCACGGAAAGAGAGGATTGGTGGAAAGGAGAGGGAGTGGTGCTATTCGAGACCAATACCATTCCGTACACAAGTCTTATACGGATTAGAAATGAATTATCACATACTTTAATACAAGGATCAGAAGAATTTTAGAGATCCATAAAATAAAAGTTCTGAAAGGTATCCAAAATCTACTCATATGCAGTGAAATTTTTTAGAGTGTACGTTTATATTTCATGACAGCATTGAATCATAAAATCAATAACTGATTTGATTGGCGATATCAACCTTTATACAGTTTGACTATGCAATTACTATCGTCGTATAATATTGTGTAAGTTTTAGTGTACTGACAAAACCTTCGGTTCTAAAACGATCCCAGGATATAATTATTATTTTACGCAACTCATAATACAAAATAATAATATACAAGTCTATAAGGCCTCGTATTTGGTCGCATTCCGTAAGAATTAGGACACATTCTGTTAAAGAAATAAATGGTTGTTTTCGTAGAGCTTTGTCAGATCGCATAACTTGTGGCAGTGAATTGTTTAGAAACAGAATTGTTTAGGAGACTACGGAACAAGTTTCATGACTCAGATAATGGGTGGTTTGACATAGCTCACTCAGTTTCACACATTAAGCAATAAACGGAGAGTTTGTGTGACTTTAATATCTTAAATTTGATGTGAACATGCCTCCGAGTTCAAAACATATAAGAATTCAATGTCTTCCGTGTTGAGAAGTTAAGACTCCGTAAGAGTATATAAGGAAAGTTTTCTTTCTGTTTAATTCCTAAAATAAAATTCTCCATACCAAGTTACATAGCAAAATGGATTTTTAAGTTACATAAACGATATTTCAAGTTATATGGTTTTTAAAAGGGTTCATGTGTATTTCAACACTGTGTGTGTGTAACAACTACTTCTCTTGAAATATGGTCATGGTCATGGAACATCTCCTTTCGTATCATATTGATTTTTAAAATTGCTGTGAGTGAGATACTGACCTTTCAAAATTGTCGTCAAATTCACAGAGCACACACACAGTCCATTCAGTTTTGTGACACGCATTGAGCCGGATATGCCTTGATCAGTAGATCGAGCCAGACCTATATATGAAAAAATATGGTATATGTTATATGGTATAAAGATACTCATTGACATATCTAACATAACAGGCATCCTGCCAAACATACCTTATATGTGTATGTTTAAACGTTCAAGCTGTTCAAGCCATAATACAGATATTGACACAGTTCTAGATATACGTAGATATAGCATACATATCACTAACTAACATCAATAGAATTGCAAATTTGGTACCTGACTTTTGAACCCTGGACCCCTGGTTTGAGCGGCCGAGTTTCAAACCATTAGGCTATCATTTTGTACCATCACGTCTTGTAACATCAATATACCTAATTTTCCAACTTCCTCTATAGGAAACCCAAGGAGTATTAGTTTGTGCGTTCGGCGACACGCACGATTTCCCAGCATTCTACACGGTGCGGTCAGGACACCGCGCTCCGTACCGCGCGGCGAACGCCGGCCACGCAGCGCGGATGCTACACTCAGCGCGACAGTTACAACTCTCGTCTGGTATCGTCGTAGCTGTGCCTGTCCCTCAAGAGCACGCAATGGATGGTAAATTAATTACAATATTATTTATGTCGTAATAAAGCTGTGCAAAATGGTAAAATCATAGAACGTACACTACGTTGATAGTTCTTTTGCAAATGTCCATAGGAATTACTACTTTGACAACCCGCGTGGCGGAGCTGTCACCTTACCGGTCTGACGCGCAATGGGTTCCCGGTTCGATCCCCGCCAAGACAAATATCTGAATTATGAGTTTAGATTTCTGTTCCGGATCTGGGTGTTTGTGTGTTCGTCTTTGTGTGTTGCCATGGCACCCACGACACAGAAGAAAAGCCTAGTGTAGGGATATGAGTGTAGTAACGTTATAAATTATTATTAAAACTAAAAGTGATATTATTCACCTTTAGTTTTATTCAAAATAAGATGTGTTTCTTCAATATTCTAGATATTAGCCATAATTCTCGAAATAAGAAGTACAATATATAGATACAGTATTGTTAACAAAAAGTTGATTTTATTTCAAAACCATACCAATTTATCAAGCTATTTTGTATATTTTAAACCTATTGTTTAATATAGCAACAAACTGAAAAAGCTTTTCCCTTTTGTCGTAAAATATTTAAAGCTTTTCACGCGTGGATATTAAAATATGGAAGCCTATAAAATCAACCCGCGATGTCATTTGTCGTTTCGGTTTACAACGCGTGCAGTATAAAATGTGATAAGGTGAAAAACTCGGGTTTTTAGCGAACCACATAAAATATACCAAATTAATGAATGTTTCAAGTACATTCAAACACTATTAGTAACTTATAAATATAAGTAATTTTAGGGAGAACAGATATAAATGGAAATAACTTAAAGTGCAGCACCACCGTCACATCTATTTCTACCTTATAATACCAGTGTTAAGCGCTGCTGGATCCCGGATTGAAGGCTATGGTAAGGAAGATCTACTTATTCGAAGCTTTCCAACTTAGCCCTTAGGGATACAACACATCTGTGGCTGACCTCAGGTGGGACTGTTCTTATCTGGGGTTGATTATAGATGTCCATGGCCGGCACTGGTCACTATCATTAGGTGGGCTGCATGCTCATTTGCTACTCTCATAACATAAAAAATAAGTGATATGATATCATCTCCGAAATTTAGTTATTTCAGAATTAATAACTGTACAAGATTTATGTGTTACAAGTATATAACGCAGTTTGCAAGACTTGTACAGGTACAAGAAATTGACCAATACCTCCATAAGCAGAAAATACCGTATTTTTTTATTCCTTTAATAAATTCTTATTAAAGGAATAAAATATCTATTAATTAATTCTTTAAGCTTTTAATAAATAATTAAGTACTCCAAAAAGAAACAGAAAATGTTTGGTAATTAACTTTCTTCGTTCATTAGCTTT
>DWNY01003143.1:0-10266 GCA_018250635.1 Telegonus apastus
AATAAAATATAAGAACAAGAGTAAATTAAATAAGATTCTATAATTATACCACCTTAAAATCTCATCGCCATCTTAATAAAAAAGTTATTTTCTATGTCTTAAGTTATTTATCTGTTAAATATTAGTTCTGAAATAAGTGAAATCATCTAAAGTTCGTCACAATAACGTTCACTGATGAACAATTTAGTAAGACGGAACTACTTTTCTCCATTAAAGTTAAATTAATAGTGGAATATAGTAACAGCAATGATTTTTTTTATAAAACTTACTTATTGTGGTACCCTACTGAAATCTACATTTTTCTACTTTTTTGGGAATTTTCTTGTAGAAATCAACTTTCAAAAAACTATAGTAGATTTTCAATAGGGCATTTATTCATAAAAATATTTAAAAAATTAAAATGCTGGTACTATATTAAACTGTTAAATCACCTTTAATATCAACTTTTCTTTTTAAACGCGTCAAAAGTTATTTAATGCGAGCAAAGTTGCTGACATTGGATTGAGGTAGGTAATATTAGCATATTCCTGCTCAAAAGTTATATTGTTTTTCGAAGTTTCATGGGGTAATTTTGTTTTCTTTTTGTTCGATGAAACGGATATAATTAATACATACCTAATGGACCAATAACATTGTTCACAATCACAGTGTTCACAATTTATGGCATTTGAGTCTTTTTTATATAGCACCCATAAAGTGATCAAAATTTAGATCTAAAATTTGTATTGTAGTAATCCGCGGGCAGCAGTTAGGTTAAAGTTGTTGCTGCTTCAAACTGAGTTTATAATTGAAAAGTTTAAATAAATCTTTAAAGATTATGGCATAATTATGAAATCAATACGTTAAAATATTCTGACATGATATTTTTTTTACCTTTACGTGAGTGAAGTGTTAGACTGAAAAATCCTAATTCATTTCTTATTAAGTCTAAGTAGCAACTTATATTTCTAAAATAGTATGAAAAATCTTGCAAACGTACTATGACCTCATCAGATCTCGCGTATGTGGTACAATAGTAAACTGCAGACCGAAGTTACTAAGAAAATTAAACCTTATGTGTTGATAATAGGGTTTGAATTCCGCACGATAACTAACTTTCTTGCAACGGCAGTGATTTTTTAACCTGTATCCAAGATTGGACTCTATCTAGTCGTAATAATGTTTAATTAAAATGTCTTCCTAGTAGTCTTCCATGAACATTGTACGCCTTTTAGCTTTACGCATAGGAAGCTGTGAATTTCAAAGGCATTTCAGTTTGCGAAAGATTTAACTAACATTCTTGTATACAATGGTCCTTTAAAGTAGAAAATAGCGAGGATTTAGTTATAAATGAAAACACTCGTTGAGTATAACTTTTCCGTGAATTATTTCATTCTATTAAGCCCATTCTCCTTTTGAGTTGTTATTATAATGTTGTTATGTATTATGTCAGTATTTTACGAAAAAAGGATGCCCACACTGCCGGTATTATTAACCATTAAAAGTTTATACTGATATACTGACTGTACACGAGGAAAGTATAAATGTAGTCGACGATGTCGTGCGTTAGTTTAAGTACTAAAATAAAACACTTTAATGGCTACAAAAAGTTGCCAGTCGATTTTCGCCTTCGATTTATTGTATAACGTTTTTCAGATAAACTTCGGTCAAATATGCTGCGGTTTTGGCTTAAAATATTGTTTAATGTCTCAAATTAAAGTTTATACCGATATCTATGATCATTTTTGATCTTATTAGTGCCATTTCATAGGCATATAGAGCTTAGTCCTTGGTATATGGCTTAGTATATGGTATATGGGATGGGTTGAGGTCGGAACAGAAATCAGTAGATCTTATACTCTTCTAATATTAAAGACAAAATCCTACAATATCTATATACCTTTGTGCGAAAACTCCTTTATTTCTAATTCTATGGGAAGAAATAGGGATGAAGGGATACTTAACCTATTATAAGTTATAGGAAAATCATTAAATTACAACTTACAAAGTAGTTGCCTTATTTTCAAACTTTATTAAAATTTCTTCATCTTCATTAAAAGGAGTAGGTACACTTTCCATCTTAATGTAAAAAAGGCAAACCATGTTTGTAACAGTTTCTCGTCTGTCATTAAATTATTAACTTGTGCAGACACATTGCGTAGAAACGTAAGTAAACACACATAAAATTGTGTGTTGGTATTCAAAGTGAACATTGAACGCCTACTTCAAAATACGAACTTTATACGAATCGAAAAGTTTACGTACGAAGAAATAAAGCCAGTTTGGCGCAGTTTCGAATTTAGCGAGCCGACTAATTTTCAAAGTTTTGTTAGCTTAATATGATTAAGAATAATTTGTCACGTCTTAGGAAAATTAATGTAATGAAGACAATTGCCTTTGCTAATATTATTTGCTGTTTATTTTCAGCATTCAACTTGAATTCATGTCTAGTTATGTGAGAAACCTAACGTGTCATGAATAGGTATTTTTCTAATTCTTTAATTTAGTAAGTAACGAAAAGGTTTTAATATAATAGAATACCCTTTTATAGGTTTCGTCTTATGTTTGTATGTAACGGAAAATTTGGACTTGATTTTGACAGGTTTTAAAATGTCGGATTAATTTGAAACTTTGCATACTTATCAAGGATCAATGACAAAGCAATAATATGAAAAAAAAAAATTAAAAAAAAAAAACACGCTTTTGTGATAAAACTAACTAAAAAGTATAAAATAATTATTGTAAAAAAGCGTGGGGTGTATTTTGAAATATGAAAATTATAATTTGAATTATCTGTCTGTCAATAACATATTTATAACTATTGATACCATGCATGTAAGTATGGAATATGTAAACTTAAATATCACCAACATATATAGATATTTGTATTTATACTGTGGAATCTTAATCTTCATGCTATGCCTATGCTATGCTATGCCTTGAAATATCTTTTAAGACACAAATAAAAACAGCGGTACTTCCGCAGTCGAAGTTTTCTCAGAAATTCTCATAAAAGTCCAGTTGATTTGAAATACCAGGTTAAGTATTTGTTCTATTATTTTAAAGGTAAGTTCGTCTGTCGCGGATAATGAAGCGTAGAAATGCAGTGAAATTTCATCAAAAAATTCCAACCATTACACTTTTGTTCTGTAATGATGGGGACGGTTAACCGCGCATTAAACCCGAATATTTTAAATTTAAAGCGAAGTCCAAAACCTTGATTAAACGAAACAAAGAGTTATGATCGCTCTTCAAATGTAAATATCGTTATTTTTGTTGATAGTAACTGCACTGCTTAAAATATTCGGCTTTGAGTTTTATTTTTTATTGTATTGGCATTTGAGGAAGAAAATTTTGTACGAATGTGTATCGTAGTATCTAGGGTATAGGTATCTATCTATCTTTTTTCATGTCACGCGAATTTACGTTCGCGTGAGTATCTTACGCGCAAGTGGGAATTTAGTTACTCCGGTCTCTCTGTGTCCCGCGAGCGTGTGATTTACTTGAAGGAAAAGTATATGAAACGAAAGGATGTAAGTAGCACGCATGCGTGTCAGATCCGCACTCAGGCACATACTTGTGTGGTAGGAAAGGGTATTTTAATGATATTAAATTAATATATTGTCTTGTAACAGTTTTATGGATTTTTATAAGCACTGAAATACTGAATGGATTGTAATTATGCTATTATCATAGGATTAAGGCGTAGATTAATAAGATCATCTTGCCATAACTTGTTCTGAAACATTTTTACGTGTAAGGCGGTAGGTATGCCGCAGTTTTTATTTCTGTTCGCGTCTCTGATATTGAAATGAAATTTTTGGTTCTATTGAAATAGTTCATACGTTCCACATTCAGTGTCAGTCTACAAAACAGCTGTTAAACGCCTTACTAATAATAATGTATATTCTTGAAGCATTATTTTGAATAGTTAAAAATGAAAATGCTTCCCAATCTCCTATTTCGCTACAGTAGGTAGGTATATCAGTTATGATAAAGGTAGCATAAAATTTTATATAGAATGCACAACTATCTAAGTTAATTAACATTTGTTATCAATGATTTGTAAGTAAAGGGTTATATCAATGAAATATTTTGTATCAGCTGTGCATTTACTTCACGCCGAACGTCTGTAATGTGAGAGTGAAACAATCTTAGTGTTATATATTTTTTATCAGGAGGTACCTATCGCATTGATATTTTTAATTCCTTAAGGAGGTGGGAGTCAATTTTCATTGGCGTAAACAAAAGTCACTTATCAATTTGAAAATCCTTTGTAGGTAATGAAAAAAAAAATCTTCGAAACAATCATAGCTGCCAGTGAGACAAGCACCTAACCTCGAAAAGCAATAACCAATAAACTATTCAGTTTTGCTATATCCCGCGAGATATTGTTTCCGCGGCTTGCGAGTCTGATTTTGTCGCATGCATTTTTTAACGGATTGCTTTTAGCGATACATTTGTATTGCTGTCTCGAATTCCTAAGTGGGTTGATGGGAAATTGACATACCCTGTTCCTTTGATATGATTGTACATTTGATTTGGTAAAGGTTCACGTTTTGTATCTTTGTCAATCGAAATATTTGTATACGCAGATGTCACAGATTTTGGTAAATCACGAGAGGTATATCCACATTATTTAGGATTTGTTACAATATATCTACACGAAGTTTAGCAACTGACGTGTTCAGAAGCAGGATGGGTGACTTTTAGTTGCTAAATTTTATGTGTTTCAGAGGCCACGTATAAATAGCAGTTGATAGCTGTTTTTATTATTAAGTATCAATAGTTAGACGTTATCGGAGGCCTAACAGTCTAGAAAATTCGAGTAGGAAGTAAGAACGTACGTCCAATTTGCATAGTATCCCCCTAAATCGTAACTCGTTCGCAACAATAGCGAACCAGGAATAAAGAGAAAAGGGTAACTGCCTTGTATACCTCATGTAAAATATAAAAAATGCCATTACTATCCCATAACCCCTCAAGACTCGAGAAACGTTTAACGAGGCGTATAGACGGGTCGTCGGTTAATTTGGGACCACTCTACGAACTCGGTTTAATTTGTTGTTGTATTATAATTAGCTCTGACAGGCCAATGATGGTTAGTGCGGTTTAAATGGTCCGTATTGTTATGTAATGGTAATTGGTCAAATACAGCTCAAACGCAAACACTGTAAATTTGTTGAGGCTCTAACAACTAATCAATAGATGAATAGGTTGAAGGTAGGACTCTATTTCTGCTTAATAATAGCGATGTTAGACGGTCTTGAGAGTTCTTTAAAAAAAGTTCTTGAAGGTGTGAGAAGTCTACTAATTCACATTAAGCCAGCGCGGTGGACTAAGGCCTAAAAGCCCTCTCACTCTGAGAGGAAACCCGTACCCAGCAGTGGGACAATCATGAGTTGATGATGAATAGCGGTGTTAAGCGCTGCTGTATTCTAGATTGAAGGATATGGTATGGGAGACATAATTAACGTTTCAAAGGCGTTCCAACTTAGTTTTCCTATATCTCAAACGGAAAGGAAGAAAGAAGGAATAATACTGTGTTTTTATTACTAGTACAAGGCAAAAAATATTGTGACGAAAAAATCTTCTCATATGAAGGTCAAAATTTAACCACATTAGTTTATTTGTCTTGCGACGTTGACATGAGTGTACTAAAGAGTTAAAAGTGTGAAGTTTTTTTTCACATACAAAAACGCTTAGTTTTTTCTAGATACTAAGATTACCTGTGTCGTTATTTTGGACTCGCAAATAAGGGTACTCAAACACCCAGACGTAGGATAAAATCATAATTTCTGCACCTGTCAGGCCGAGAATCGAACTCCGAACCCTTCGCTTGACCAGCGTGGCGCATTATGGTCACTAAATGTGGTATTAACCGGTAGTCTATAACACAATAAAAACCATTACGACTTAATCTCATTAAGTTGTATACACTCTAGTGAAAGTTATTCCACAATTAACTGGAGCTATAACACGCCTCGTTAAACGCCAGAATTTTGCGGTTAGTTAGTGCAATAACACTTTGGCATTCATTAGTTAGTAAGCACTTCACAAACAGTTTGTAAGTGGACTGTAAGGAACCGTGGAGGATATCAGCTAACTTGTTGTCTAACATGTTGTTTAACAGCTAACAGCCTAATGTGTATAAAATTTGAGGAGTAGAGATTTTCTGGCATTATGGCAGCAGAGTAGTTTTGAGAAGTAAGGCTATACATTTTCTTGTTCCTATAGGACCGGGATCAGAATAGGGCTATGGTATCCCCTGTCGTAAGATGCAACTAAAAGGGGGAAATTCGGGGTTGTGGGCGGAAAGAGTGGGCGCCTCAAACCACCCATTCAGCGACTCCAAGAAGGATGGTGGTATGTGTCGCTTACCGTCGTGGATTATAGGTTGCAGCGAGTTCAACGCTCGTCCGGGTAGAGTCTGAAAAGGCAATGCGCTCTGAGGAGTCCGGTTGAAGAAGTCGTGCTGAAGACGGCCACCTTGGGTGGTTTTAGTGCGGTAAGAATCCCACTTAACCCGGCGTCGCTCCCACGGCGATGGTCTTTTGAAGGTTTCCTATTCGATAACAAAAAAATCTATACATCACATATGAAATCTACATTTATAACAATCATTTTAAATAGTTTCAGTATTTTATGATAATCCAAGTTAATATAATTTGATTCATTGATAAATGAATTCATTCATACATTCATTCATTGAAGATAGAAATAATAAGTACAAAAAGGTTACAATAACGTCAGCGTGGCTTTATTTCTATTGAAGCGGAGGCGAATATGAATAATGTATGGAAATAAAACGAGATGAATGTAGTTTATATTACCGACTGTCGGATCGTGGACGATAAGCGATAAACGATATAATTCGAGAAATATACAATTTCGTCTTACATGAAAACGATATGTAGTTACTTATACGTAATTTTATGGACTATATTTATTTTGAGGATTATTCTTTTAATGCCATATGGGTAGTTGTTTTTGTTAACTTTTACATTAGAAAATATTTAAAATACAGCTGAAATAAAAAAAATGCGATGCATAACCAAAGTAGTGGTTGCTACTTTTATCTAATCATATCCATATAAGAGAAGATATATGTATATCCATATATAGAAAGAATTTAACATTTTCTATGATACTGTTGTTCATAATACTGTAACGTTGTACGTTCAATATAAACCCAAAAAAAAATACGCTGAATAGTGTCGTGTTTTATTTTTAAACACCACTGAACACCGTATCAAAAGGTACTAACATTGGAGATTTGAAGTGCCGTTTCTTTTTATTTATTTTCTTCAAGTTTTAGCTACTCGCTATTCGCCTTCGTTGCGACAAGAACCTAAAGCACTTAATAGAAACTTTTACATTGTTTTAGTTAAATTATTTTTATGTATTTTTTCACTTGGCAAAATTACTTTACCATTTACTTTATTCATATTTAATATTCTAATTTGTCTACGTAGCTTAAAACAAACTGTAAGTAATATGAACAACAAAACTCCGCAATCTCCAATCCAAATTCCGAAAAAGTACTTATTGGAAAAGTATTGATTTCATCTGTATCTGTATATATAATAAGAATGTAACTCGCGCTCGCTGTCTGTGTGTTTAAAATTACTGACCGACAAAACAACGGGATTGAATTCATGGACATGCAGATATATTGATAGTACAAATCTTAACTTAACATTTAGGCTTTATTTCATCAAAATCGATGCACTCTATCAAAAGTTATTACAATTTAAAATCAGAAGTAAATTTTCTTACGTCGAATTATGTACGTACGCGAATAGTTTTACTCACGGCCAAACTTCTAAATACAAATGGCAGAACAACGTTCACCTGGGCAGCTAGTACTTTGATAAACTGCTTATTATTGTACTTAAATACATACCGCCGTCCTTTCCGGCTCTTGTCGCCCACAAACCGGGAAGCCCCCTTTAAGTCCCCTGTTACGACAGGCAGGGGATACCGTAGCCCTATTCTGGTCCCGGGATTACAGGGACTATTCTGAACACCTAGGACTCTACAACTCCAATATTTAGGGACGATTAATTATTACACACTGTAATAACATTTTGACTGTGTAACTAATCACGGAACATACGTGAACAAACACATTTCGTTTTGTTTGGATAGTCGTGATCATCGCAGCGTAACGGATTACCTATATCAATATGTCGGATTCAATATCTCTATTGGCAAACACTGAAACCAGCCAATGTTAACAATACTTGCGTTCTGGCGACGCCTGTCAATTGAGTTAACAAGATAATAGTTAATAGAGCAGAGTGACTTTGATGTTAAATGGTTAAATTATCTGATTTTAAGCTTAGAGTCGAGGTACACTCAAAGCCGCACACTAGGATTTTTTCCTGCTTCGTGGGTGCCATGGAAACACACCAATATAAATACGCAAACACCCAGACCCAGAGCAGAAATCTAAACTGATCATTCTGATATGTGTCTGACTGAGGATAGAACCCGGAAATCACAGCTTGTCAGACCCTATGGTGATCGCTCTGCACACGCGGGTCGTCAAACTTTTACTTAAAGAATGAATGAAGGTTCGAAATTTTACCAATATCTTTACCACTTTCTTTAAAACACAAAAGATAAAACGAACTGTTATCTTTTGTCTATATCTTGGACGTCATTTCCAGTCTCGTCATGTCGTTAGTTGTCTTCAGTATTTTGTTTATAATTGAGCCCAGGCTAATTCTTGATTTAAATTCAATTTGTGTTTTGGAGTAATAATGACCGGGTTTCATGAATCCAATCAAGGAAGGACGTGTCTTGGCGTTACGTTTAACTGGAATTTATTTATACTATTTCAATTATAATACTTATACTTATTTTGTAATTGTAATAACGTTTAATAATTGCCGTAAAGGAAATATAAATCAGTTTTGAACTACAAAACTGTATAATATGGGCTACTTTTGAATATGATTGAACGGATTACCACAGAATTTATGTCGCAACGTTTAAACGCAATGTTTTGAAATAAGTACTTGATAATTTTGTTATAAAAGCGAGCAGAAAAGTGCACGCGAGCACCGTAGGGAGCGTCGAACAAAATATTTTTGTACATTTTATATTACAGGACTTTGTCTGTTGATCATATTTTGTTTCAAAAATTAGATTTCATTTTTGTGGTATCCCTAGTAACATCTTTAAACAGGAAGAAAAAACAAAAAATCTTATTGTGACCTCTCATTTAATTACGCATCAATCTTACATAATAACACAATTGAAGTATAATTATATGTAGTTTTAGAGGATGTGGTAATCCACATCCTTATGGTACATTTTAATATTTTAAGATGTAACGGGTACTCACGATACGTTTCTTAATTAAAACGAACTAAAACTTGAAACGAACTTAAAACGAACCTAAAATGAACTAGACGTAAGGTATATAGATTAATCTATCACTAGTATTTGTCTACGGTTTCTCCCCCCCACCGCAGTTTCGCCGTGACCACGATCCATGTAACTGGGTCGAAATATCGGCAATATTAAGAAACGTATCGTGAGTAACCGTTACATCTTTAAATGTATAAATTCCGCGATAATAATAGTCTAAAATCATATATCCTTCTATCTTCATGAATTTCCAAAGAAATATACTCATAGTACGTTATACGGACCAAAGTACCAAAAAGCCATAACAACTTGAGAGCCTATCTCACCGCGCTAAAGGTTTTGTAACTTAGAAAAAGTTTACCTGATTTATTATGTATGGATGAATGTGTAAGTGACTTTGTTGGGGTTTTAATTTCAAGTTGAACAGCGGTTAAATTTTGTCTTGTTCTAAAGTCAAAGGTTTTCTCAGTTTTGTTCTACATTTCCAAGCTGCTCATTTCCTATTCATAACCGGAGGTTGGTTTAGCTGTTTTGTTGAAGTTGATTAATAATGGCACAATACAAAGTGTAAAGAAAATTACGATCTATGCTTGCAAATAGAACCAAATAATAGAATTTGCATTAAGAGTTGTGAAAAAGCCAAACACTACATAATAATACTAAAGCATATACGAAATGAGGTAATAATATTGGATTATTCATAAGAAATCGAAGTTTTAGTGAGTGAGAAGATGATAGTGCTGTTGTGGCAAAATAAGGTTAAGTAACCAAACATAATAACTAGGTAGGTTCAGATTATAAATATTGGAAAAATTAGAAAGTTCAAATAATCTCATTATATCAATATCTATACACAATTAAATTACTTTTCATATTATAATTTACGTTATTTATAATTTTTCATAT
>DWNY01003144.1:0-10264 GCA_018250635.1 Telegonus apastus
CAAACAAATTTTCGTGCGTATGAAGTATGGAAAGGGCGCATCTACGCTTAAAATCTCTGCATACACACATTGTGTTTTTCACATGACGAGTGCACCTACAAAATTATCTCAATCCACTAGCGATGTTAAAATTGACGCTTGTGTAAACAACGGTCCGTGGCAATTTGTAAGTTCATTAATGATGAATGCAATAAAGTGAACCTAGCGGAAGGTGTATTATATGAGCTCTCGCCGCCATTTTAGCGTTATACACAAAAGCCCATTTTTTAAATATCTTTACGAACGAATGTGCTTTTAAATTAAATATTATTTAAAATAACAATAATAAGTGGTGACTCATTTTTAGCGTACCTACCATCAACACGGGTCTATTGGTTATGATTGAAAATTATGTTTTCGTGAAAAAAAATTAGTATAAATGTCGTTTACGGTAAAATGTCGGTCACGGCTCGATATCATGACGCCATTGAACTAATTCGTCAAGTGGAAGGGTAAAATGATGTGTTGTATCATTTCTATAATTAAGTAGCTGTCTTGCATTTATTTTTCCTCGTGTCTAAAATGCTAATGTTTGTTTTGTGTTCTGGCTTGCGAGTACATTCGTATTGTTTTTGTGTCAAATAGTGGCTAATTGTAATCCTAATATTAACATACCTATTTACTATATATGGAACTTGTATGGACACATTTTTTCACAATGATTTAGGTCTAGTGTTTGCACTAAGATTGTTTTATACTTAGGGTAAAATATAGAAAAAAAAACTTTAAAAAGTTTCTAGAATAGATTCGAGTAATTGACGTTAAGATATACCGTAAATTAATACACTTTTCGTCGCGAATCGATAAAAACATAAAAAGATTAGCAGGCGATTAATTTACCATTAGGACCATTATTTTAAAACCAGAAAACGATAAACACCGTGAGTTGTTTTTAAGTCTTAAATTAAAGCATAACCTAGCGGTCACTGTAGTGTTGATCGCAACTGATCAACAAAGTAACATGAGGCGCGGAATTACCGCTTGACAGGACTGACATACGTTTCGGTGATTACCTTAAACCGTTGGACCTGATTATTATTATAGAATTGGAATCGCGTCCTTACGGCTCGATTTACTATATATTTATCTATTCGTATATAGTTTAGAATTGGTGCTCCAGATCTCCTCCAGTTTTTGGGATGTCCGTATCCAGTTTGACATAAAAGGGGTTACAATCGAGACAAAAATAGTAAGGCGGCGGTCATTGTAAAAATAGTTTCCATAACATGAACATATAATTCCCCGGAAGACCGGTGCAACACCGAGAAGTGCAGCTGGGAGCAGTGCGAGGGCCGCCTCTGCAAGGAGATGGACGCGCTGGAGCTGCAGCAGGCCGCCACCGCGCTCTCCGAGCCGTACGGGCCCGACAAGTACCTCCCTTGCCTGGCCCTTGTAGCGCTCCCGTAGACACGTAGCTCTGAGTACACGCTTTCGTAGTTGCGTAGCTTGGAGTACACGCTCTCGTAGTTACGTAGCTCGGAGTGCGCGCTCTCGTAGTTACGTAGCTCGGAGTGCGCGCTCTCGTAGTTACGTAGCTCGGAGTACACGCTCTCGTAGTTACGTAGCTCGGAGTACACGCTCTCGTAGTTACGTAGCTCGGAGTACACGCTCTCGTAGTTATGTACCTCGTAGTACACGCTCTGATAATTACGTAGTTCGTAGTACACGCTCTTGTAGACAAGTAGCTCATGCTACACGCTCTTGTGGCTACGTAACACGTAGTACACGCTCGGGTAATACGTCACTCGTTAAGCTTCACCAGTCACCAGTCGGTTTGTTGGTCACTTGGCTTTTTTTAGTTAGCTGAGCCAGTAAATTAATAACGAACTAACATAATTAACAATCCTCTGGTCGTGGTTTGTTGGTTGTAAAGAACTTTACTACTTTACGTTTTATTCGTGAACACCGACCTTTTTCCACCTATTGTAATTTTAGAAATTTTACTATTAAAGCACAGTAGTACGTTGTTTTAGCAAGTTAATAAATAGACAAATTGACGCCCTTGTTATAGGCGAATTTAAATGATGGTAGTTAATTGTATTATACGAATATTTAACTTATTGAAAACCTAATTAATCTCAGTACAATACTTATAAAAAATGTCAATAAAAAATCGGTGTATTCAGCATGTATTCAGGGGGTGCATGCGCACCCCCTTACATCCTGCTGGTGATGCCCATGATGGCCCTAGTGGTAACTAATAATTTTTTGCCAGTGGCCTTTGGTGAATGTCGGGCTTGACAATTTTATTTCATAAGCATTGTGTTACTCATAGTTTTATTTACTTTGCTTATTATGTGTAGTGGTTGTAGTTTGTATATGTATATGTAAATAAAACTTGGTAATTATATATTTAATTGTAACTTACAGTTTAACTTTTCGAGTAATAATAGTAGAAAATGCAGTGCAGCGCATGTTGGTGCATGAATTCCTATGGTCAAGCTGAGAAGGATCTTATTAAAATATTATGAATCTGAATTACGACGTATTATAACAGATGTGTATTTTTCTATATTTGCAGCTGAAAACACGACTCCGCCGTTGCTGGAATCATCGCCGAACTCGGAGTCGGACTTCTTCATCTGCCGAACGCGCACCTGCATCCAGCCCTCGCACTACTTCCCCGCCTCCACGTCGAGAGACGGCGCCGAGCAAACGAACGCGACCTGTTACTACGGGGCCAAGAACTGCCCGTCGAGGGTCGCCAAGGCGAAGAAAATGCAAGCCGCCAGCCGCTGCCATCACGCGGAAACGGACAAGGACGACAGTCCCGGCGTGGAAGACGCCCAGCTCCTCAGGACGGAGCGCCAAGGCTGCTGCAAGAAGAAGCAGGAGCCGCCGCCCGAGGACAAGTGTTGCCAGGCGAGTCAGTTACAGACGTCTGCAGTCGTCCACGACGGCCAGGAGTGGGCGGACAGGGAGGGCGCGCGGCAGGAGCAGCAGGCGCGCGAGGACAGCCCGCAGATCACGTGCTGCCACAACGCCAAGTCGACGCCGACTGACAGCCAGGAACAAATTATCAAGGATTTATAGTGACCAGTATTATCTGACCGATGCTCGACCAGGGTTAGTGACGCAGGCTCAAACTGAAACTGTTAGTGTGGAACAAGTGTTTCCGTGCGTGCTGAAGCAATTGAGGCTACTGTGATTTTTTGCAATAATGTTTATTATATGTAGAGACTATTTTTATTTTGTTAGAGTAGTATTATTTGTTTATACAATTTAGCGTATCGTAAGTTGAAGGGAACTTTAAAAAATAAAATGAATTTGTTGCCATGAGATGGAATTAAATTGTGTAATTTTTTATATGCTCAATATTTCATTGTGTTCATAAACATTGCCTACGTCCTCTTAAAAATTGTTTTTATTGTTTTAGTTTAGTTTTTACTTCAAATGACATTGTACAGAATATTAAGTTATCGTTGCTACAAAATTGGTGATCTAGTTTGTTACGGGACAAATATTTACAGTATAATATGAAAAAGTTTTCTGTATATAAAAACGAAAGTTTACTCAATAAAAGAATAATTTATTTTTTGAATTTATTATTTTTCGATTCGACAGTATCTTTAGAAAATATTGTTGACTAGGTATTTTAAAAAATGTGTTAAAATAAAACACAGAATTAAATCAATGTTTTTTATTCATCATAGAACGTTTAAATGAATGATATTAAAATAATGTCTTAGTCTAACTTAATACTAATTGTTTTGATACAAATAATCACATCATTCGGCGGGCGCGGTGAGCTCGGTTGCTCTTGCATCTCCTGAGATTCCACTTAAACTATTGATTCATATTGGAAGCTGATATTAATAGACAGTACAAAAATTCTAATGGTCGAGATATATACATACACATAAAAAGTAAGACGCCAGCGTCATAACAAATCCAATTAAATTAGAATTGCACAATCTCCTCCTATATTAAACTTTGTCCTGTGTTCCTGATGGCTAATGTCACAAATTTATCAAAATGTACCCTCTAGAACCTAAAACCTAGAATTTTTAATGTGGCATTGTTTGATTGTAAAATATTACAATGTATTTCTATTTTCGTATGCTATTTTCGCATGTATCAGTGACAAATTACTATGATATTTGATTTCGGGTATTTGTTACATATTAACCCTGAACAATAAAAGATTAACTCGTAAAATTAATAACAAAAGTCACTTAAAACAATACAATCTTTCCCGACCAAAATGATGGTAAAATTCGGATTCATTTTTAGCATTACCATCATCTAAATGGTAAAACCTTGATACACACCGCACCCTCAACTGCGAGGCTTCAGAAACAATTAAAATTAACAATAAAGTTAAATAAATATGGCCGTTTTTCATAACACCTGATTGGCTTGATTTCAAGAAGAAAATATATTATCAACATAATTTTCTTAAATTACAACATCTCTTACAACGAGTACAAGTTAGGGACAGTACCGAAACTGGAATGAAATAGAAATAGGGGTTAGTACACAAGGTCCGAGGAAAGGAAGACGTACACAATTTTTAACAATACTATAATTTAGGTTATTCTCTCTTGTGTTGCATTCAAACAAACACACCAAATCTACGCGACACACCGCATCGGAACACTTTCGTACGCTTCAACACTAACCATGCGCCGCAGTTCGTCTGTAATAAGATTGTATTGTATTCGGCCAATTAATATAACACGGGACGGTTCAGTCCGGTTGTATTCCATAATGGACTTAAATGTTTAAAAAAAAAAAAAAAAACGCTTTCTACACTCATAGCCCCACACTAGGATTTTCTCCTGTGTCGTGGGTACCATGGAAACACATAAAGACGAATACACAAACACCCAGACCCAGAACAGAAATTTAAACTCATCATTCAGATATCACTACGTGACAGACCGGAACGGTGACCGCTCCGCCACGCGGGCCGTCAATGTTTCAAAGCGTCTACACTCAATCTCCGATCTAGTTCGACTGACTGGATGGATGTTATAAAACAATACAGCTGAATTAAAAAAACTAGGCCGGTAGATATCACTGTGCAGTGGACCATCAAATGAAGTCACTTAGGTTTGGTGTGCTTAAATAAATGCATTATATATTTAAGCATTCATTTAATACTTATCAATCCATTTCACGAGAGCGTCGTCACAGCGCAGCGTGTGCGGATAGTCAACAGTGCGAAATAACAACTATAACACAAAATCTGGTAGAATTAAAATAATATATGTCTACTCATCACACAACGCGACACGCCACGGCAAAGTATTTGGTGTCCTTTCTAAAGTTGATGTCAAGAATATTTATACTGTGTTTTTATGGTGAAAATTTTGATATCGCGACGTTTGCCAAAAATGTACAATGTTATTAAGCATCTGATTCCTGATG
Organism: Telegonus apastus; assembly: GCA_018250635.1. NCBI lineage: Eukaryota > Metazoa > Arthropoda > Insecta > Lepidoptera > Hesperiidae > Telegonus > Telegonus apastus. The sequence continues at coordinate 5,413 of DWNY01003144.1, forward strand.
TAAAGTTGGTTTCCAAAGATAATCAAATATCAAAATCATATTGGCTGTACCGATTCTTTACCGTAGCGGTCAATGCTTAAGTAACAGTTGATTTCGGTACACACACAATTATAACATCGATCTATTGAACTTCAATGAACGGATTCAACGATAAAAATATCACATACACATATGTCATAATTTAAATTAACAATTTTCTTATGCAATTACATAAATTATTTGATTGTTATGTATCTCACTGCGATGACACTCGCGTAAATTACCTAAAATCACGATCACAGACTCGAAAATTTCTTCCGTTTAAAAAAATAAAATTAAACAAATACAACACGCTACTTTCAGCTACTTTTTAACATTAACATTAGAGTGCAAAAAGTATTCAATTCTTACTTATTACATACACTTAATAAATTACTTTTTGTTTGTCGATTAACACCGCAATATATACACTGGGTGGAGCTTAACGTACATAATTATCTGTAACATGGGCAAAATGTACTCCTCGATTTTCAATAATTATATTGGCATTATTGAACATATTTGTAACAAATATTCAATTACAACTCAAATGTCATCTGATTCATCATTGCTATTTTAGTTGTGTGGAACAGGAATTTTTCCGTCAAAATAAGTATGCTCCTTATTTTGACGGAAAAATTCCTGTCAAGACATTACCAAATTAATAATTGTTGAATAAATATTGTAGCACAGTATTTATAGTCAGGAAATAAATGGCATAATTGATGTTTTATTTCCATAATTGATGTTCGTATTCTTGAACACCTCACATTTACCGAGACACCATTCTTAAGATTAAAAAAAAAGGGTGATTGTTTTTAAATCATATAACTCAAAATAGCTGCTCTACATCTTAAATCTTGCACATTTGATAACAAGATTGCAATACTGGTAATGTTTCGGTTGTAAGGATAACTATTGATTATGTGGTACGGTTTATGTTGGTGTGTGGTTGAGGACTTGGAGGGTGTGTCTGAAATGGCGGCTAAAGGCAGCAAGATTAAATATGTTAAAAAGTAAACCGGTGTATTCATTTGTACAGTTTCTCTCATACAGAAGTTTACTCTTCGAACTACATTTTGCCCACGTGTGATACATTAATAAAATATAATAATATGGTCGGTCAGTACTCTGTCCGTCGCGTAATATTGTATAATGCCCTATAAGCACGGTCCCGACCGAGCGAGGACCGGCTGCGACCCCTAAACATTCTATAGGCAGTTGTGTTGGTGCGTTACATTCGTGGGCAACATAATATGGTATTTCCGTATGTCACAGCATTACAACATAAATATTTTGCTACATATTGCACGCAATATATAATGACCGTACAATTCAATCACTTATTTTGTTAATGAGACAATTGTATCTTGATGTATAATTAGTGTACGACATAATATGGATATTTTCAGCATGGCAACGATTAGGCCTTCTATTTTTTGTTACGATAAGAAATTTTTTATTTCGTCCAGTAAAAAAGCGTCTATTTTAGAAATAACCCAAAAATAACACTTTAAAATAATACCTAAATACAAAATATATATTTTTTAATTCCAAGTTCAGTTACACTGTATAATATATAGTTATAAAAGCCAGGTTAAAATTAAGTAAATTTAAAAATCACGTACATAAACTACACACATATGTAATGCTGTACATTAAGATAATACCATAGTGATGCCATGTTACATTTTAAACAATTACAGATTTAGTACAATATGTAGAATTTCATTGTAAAATTACAATGAATTTTCCAAAACACATTTACTAGACATTGAGTGTGTGCGTAGTTGACGTACTTGTATTCCAAGAACGTTTCAATAAAATATAGTTATGGGAGCTATGACTGATAAATGTGTTGGATTTCAGAAAATGCATTTTTTAATGTACTTCTAATCTGAGATATATAAAATGAAATATTTTTATAGTATCGATAATATAACTATTTTTAAACTATTGTTCCTATCCGGTTAAGAAGTGAACCAATATTTTATAGAACGATTTGATACCGAAATATTCTTTGTGAATAAAATCACATCTAGTTACAGGAACGACTCTTGGGCTCCTGTGTTGATTTAGACATACATATACACTCTTTATATATACATCGGTTTAATAATGTTAAGCGGTCAAATCGATTATTGAGTTATTGGCACTCCAAAACAATGCAATTGATCCCAAATAAGTTTAAACGTCTATCAAGATGATTACAGATGCGCTGTTTTCGGCCCATAACACCGAGTTTGAACGTGTAATAAATGGCGCGTGGAATATCTGTTTGATGTTATTGGGTGCATATACCGTGGTCATGCACCCAATGGCCTAAAAGCCCTCTCACTCTGAGAGGAGACTCGTGCCCAGCAGTGGGACAATAATGGGTTGACGACGGCCATGTTCATGGGATACAGGTATTGTTCAATTCAATAATTTCTTTTAGTCATGTTTTTTAACCAAATTCATCCACCCATATGAGCTACAATGATCTCCATAATATCCATAATGATCAACAAAATATACCTATTATCACTGATTCACAAATCTATTAATTCAGTCTATATTCATACTGCCCAAATGATGATCAGAGCCCAAGAGACTTTGGTGTTTTTCTTACAGTGAGACTAAGCTAAATCTGTCGATGGTCTAAGTATATAATTCGACAAACTTATATGTGCGGGCAAGGACGCCATTACCGATTCTAGTGTTGCTAGGTTGAAAAAATACCTGTATTGTTTCTGTTTTTAACATATTATTACGACTGTGTCATTAATGCGTAAAAATATACATGTTATTGACAGTTAACATGAGATCTAGTTTTAGGATCGTGATTTTTAACGTGAAAACTAAAAACTCTACGTGGGAACACTGGTTAGTCGCGGATAAACATGACGTCAAATAACCATAGACAACAGAGCATAGTTTCCTTCGATAACGGCCACACGCAAACATAAGTTTGCCGATCTGTAGAACATAACTTACGTGTCTTATCACTAAACGCGGGTGGTCAAGTATTTGGTCGTTTCGGTTTCAACATCACATGCCGTGTTGTAGTCTGTGACACGTTCCAAATTGTATGATCAAGGCGGATCGATCATACAATTTTGATGGCATCATCAAAGCCTTAACTGCTATTACGTAATCTAATTGAGGAGGGCTCGGCTCTCGCTTAAATGCTGCATGTCCATTGACATAGTAACCAAAAACGTATCATCTGACAAATAGGTCACATATAGAATTTTTTGTGTACCAAAAAGTCATCGCTTGGCTCTCTGTCACTGCATACAATGAACTCTCAGACTTTTAGACTATTGGTTACTTTGTCTGTGGTGGGTAAAATTCATTTAATATGACGTGATACATACACTCATACAAACGTGACGGCGATCCTAACAGAGAAAAGGAAACCGCCCTCCCCGTTTTATTGAAAGTACTAAAATGCGCTAATAGGTCAGCGTCTGCGCACCACACGTCGGCCGCGTATCTTTCAATATGTTACGACGACGCCCGCGGACAATAACAGGATGAATCGTCCGTAAGCCGCTCAACATATTTATTTAAAAGATTTTCAAGCAGTTAAAAGTTTAAAATTTGTATTTTATTCCGACATCCCTGTAATATAGTCGTGTTTGATACCAATAATATGCGTCGATTATACAAGTGCGCGTAAGCTAAATCATTATATACTTTTCTAATTTAAAACCGAAAAAAATATAATACTTTTTTCATTTCAAAACAAGTTTCCTACTTCATTCACTTACATTATAGTTTAACAGTGATAAATATAAATACTTTACTAATAAAACACCAGAAAGTATATTGCAAATTACGCGCTTAGTACCTATACATAGTAAACTAAGGATCTTGCAATCAAGCATTTGCGTACATTGATCTCGCACGAGACGACAGGGATGCTTTCTGGGCACTCCACTAGTTCTACAGTGGAATACGAGGTCATGCATCGTATTCTACATATATCGCCAAACTTTATGGCCGCTCAGATATTGCATTTCGCTGCGCAATAAGTGTTTGCAAAGGCGGTCTTCTAACTAGAATGTTATCTGTAGACTGATCATGTTTTCAGAGGGTCATAGAGTTTGACGTTGTTTACCACTGGGCGTATCCTCCACTACTTCTTCTGGTGAAGCGACGAGTGTCTTCAAGCGAGCAGCTCGAAGTACTCCAGCATGCGGTCGCCGTGCGGCGCGAACATGCCGTCCGGCCGGATGAAGCTCAGCTCTATGGTCTTGAACCTCTTCTTCAGTTCCATGTCGAACATCTGCCAATAAATTATTATTGTGATTGTGATCCGCTAATTTAGAGTAATTTAGTTCATTGTTAATTGCATACTAGCAATTCTCAGTATACAAAAGTATCGTATATGTATATGTATGTATGTATGTAAGTATATATAAGCTATATTTATCTACGTTTCGATCATGTGAGATATAACAAGTTTAAGATGTAACAAAATAATAAAACCGTTACTTTATTTTAATAGAAGAGTTTATTTTCAAACTGTAAAAGTACCAAATAACACCAATAGTTATTGTAAGGGGATGACGTAAACTTTTTGAGAATATTCGGAACAAGACATTCGGTCTTGAGAATCAAAATCCCTGCGTTTCCTAACAAGCTGGCCGACAATTTTATACTGTAAATGATTTTGACTGAAAATCACTTCCTATCACAGTTAATTTCCTAGCATAATTGCCAACAAACTTGCTGACAAAGACTTATAAATCAAGTGCACAGACAGCTCAGTAAAAAGCCCCATGCCACCACAGTGCACAAACATCTCGGGTTACTCACGACGGCGTCCTCGGGCGCGACGAGCGAC
>DWNY01003145.1:0-10264 GCA_018250635.1 Telegonus apastus
TTTATTATATAGTAGGTATTATAATTTTTACAGATATTTTCTCATCAATTTTGCCCTGGGAAGAGACTCTCTCTTTCTACTGGAAATCCCGGGGCTAGTTGGTTAGTTAGTGAGTTAAAACCTCACATGATTCGACCATTGTCCCAAAAAGTTCGAGTATCTTTTAAAGATTTCCTCCCGACAAACAAAAAGAAAAAGAAAAAAGGTAGGTATTATAATTTTTATGAAATGTTTTTCATTACCATAGATGACCTACCTGATTTTTAGGTTACTTAATTGAGTTGACTAAGTTAAAACATCTCCATTAAGTATAGGTTATTTATCAAGTAATGTCAAGTTAATTAAATTTTTGTCACAATTAAGTAAATTGTCGCTCTCCGTTTTCCTGCTTAAAAGTGCAAGTTTAGTTTCAATGCTGTCCCATCAAGAAATACTACACGTATTTTTAATTTAATCCGAAAACCTAATTTTGCCGCGTCCCCTTTCCCCTGCCCCCTACCTGCCTACCCTCTCCCAAAATCTGCCAAAAAAGGCTGCTGTTTTTGCCAACCAACTACAAAACACATAAATGTCTTGACTAAATTTTAAACAAATGTATAAACGACACGAAAATCAGAATAAATAATGATATATTCATACATTACATGCTATTTGAACGAATGCATGGCTTTCATTACTGATGCAACAAACGCAAATAGTTCAAGCCTCGCACCACTTACCCAAATTACGCACTGAATACTTTAACAGGTCCAATAGGAAAATTCAAGCGTATTTTCAACATTTTAACAACAAAATTGTTTGTTTCTTGAGTATTAATTATAAGGAAGGAGATAGTTTTAGTTATAAGGAAGTAACAAACACGATATCCAAAGAACCACGTACCGATCCGTGTGATGTAGGAGGTACTATTTATATCCAATCAATTTTATATCAAAGTATAGTCAAATCGCTTTATAGATGTTTTTGCATTTGTAACCGTATAATACACAGGTATAGTGTATAAAAATGCAATAATCCAGTTTTCGAGGAGTTCCAACTCAGGGGTAGCAACGCATCTGAGGCCTACCTCGGGTAGGACTGTGATCTTATCTGGGGTTGATTACAGATGTTCATGAGCTGCAGTGGCCACTTACCATCAGGTTGGCAGAATCCTGATTTGCTACTTCCATGACATAAAAAATATGTAAGTCATGTGTAGATCACACTGATTCTGATTCTGGTAGGCCACAACATTGTTAACGTTATTTGGCTAATTGGGTTCTATCGGGATTACTGTCCTTTTATAAGTATATAATCTACAAAGAAAAATCCGCAGTAACTCGTTAAAAGGTATACGTGATTTGTATATACCTTTCTTATAAAGGAAAAACTTCAGAAGCCATTAAACCTCCTTGAAGATCGGATTATGCGAGATTTTCGTTCAGTAATACTCCCTCGACAGCCACATAAGGTCAAAATCCATGTCCGCCTCGCAAAATCAATTTGACTTCTGATGTAATAACAGTTCTATAAATATGTATCATGGACTAAAATATATGATATGAAGGACTCTCCATAGGCATGAACAATAAATTGCGTGATTGCTGGCGCAAAATAAACGTAGATCCTTTCTGTCTTATGTTTGATTTCTGCCTTATAACACCAGTGTTAACCGCTGCTGTATTCTCTAAGTTACGGATGCGTTGCCAGCCCTGAGGACTCACCTACGCTTATATCCTTTACCACACTACCTTCAGATCAGAATACAGCAAAGCTGTACACTTAAGTCATTAGACAGAAATAGATGTGGCTGTGGTGCATCCGGAGTCGACAAAAAAAGGGTTCTACCATCTTCATTACTTCGCAATAAACGAGCAATAATATCTTAAATTCGTTTATATGAATTTATCTTGAATACATATACATATTTTTTCGACCATTTCGAACTCCGACTATTTTTGCGGGTGCTCTAGTACATATAAACAAATACATATAAATGCTAGAATACGATACTAGAATATCTATGTATATTGCCTTCGAGAGCCCGTTTGGTTACTTTGACTGTTGTTAAAAAATCCGCATGTTTGCTTCTAAGTTTACTTTAACTTGTACCGCTGTTGTTATTGAAATATTTATCGCTGGCTCTCACGCTCCACGTGCCGGTGTTTTCTCTCTTGCCTTGTAAATCATGTTTAACTGCAGTACTTCGCGCCGCTGTTTCATTTATTTTGGTTACAATTCTTTCAACGCTCCGCTTCGTATTGGGTTATGTCGTTTTACTATTCCGCTATAATTCCGCTGAAATTTCCACTGAATGATTCTCGACTGGCCGCGTGCGTATTCGGGGACCGTTTTTCACGTCAATTTGGAAAATTGAAGCTAACGCCAGATAAAAGCTTATGACATGTGTACTCTGAACTTTTTAACATACGTTCAACATTTTGTGTTCTTTTTCCAAATAATTTTGTAATTGATTTTCTAAGTACATAATTGATTTTCTTGCCTGCACTTCAGTAACGAAATGTGTGTTCGAAATTTAAAATAATTAAATAATAACATTGGGCATGATAAAATTTGCTAACCAAATGCTAACAGAAATTTTTCAAGAACTTTGTTATGACTAACCGATACTCATTTAATACTACTTATCTAGTTACCCTGTCTAAGACTGACTATCCACGAAGACTGGACTGTACATACCTAATTTAAAAGGAATTTAAATTCTTAAGGAAAAAAACGTTCCATTTTCATATCATACATTAAGTTTTTTAATCCGGTGCACGTGGCTTCGGTAATGCTGTGACTGGAGCGCTCGTTAAGCGAAGAGGGAGCATCTCGACCCTGACCCGCCAGGCCTCGTCCGCACGGTCCAAACGTTCCACAAACTTGAACACGTTACACATGTCACAAATAGACAACCGGAAACGTAATCTTAAAGAGCACAATGATGATCGTCTTCTTTCCAATAAATAAGGCTTTCTACACTCATAGCCTCACGAGGATTTTATCCTGTATCGTGGATGCCATGGAAACACACAAAGACGAATACACGACGAATAAGGCTGTTATAGTCGATCTGATAACAAATACGATGGATGAAAAGCTCGCGGTTGATATCTAGCAGTCTATCGAATTCTCTCGTTGTTTGCCGTTATCTTCACCGCTCTTGTGATTGTCCTCGGCCAATCGTATCTACCAACATCAAGCTTCACTTCAAATGCACTGATCCATGACGATAATACAACGAACAATAGGCTTAGAAATCGAAAATCGTGATATTCAACCGCTTTATCCATTTGATTACTCGTTAACTGTAATTTTGCCGTTTGTATTATGATGTCAAATAGATCGCAGCTGTGTTTATAATATATTCTGGGCCGGATGTAATTTGGTTACAGATAAGCTTATTAATTTCAGCGTACTTCATTATGTGGTTTAATTGATTATTCCATTTGTCATGAATGTTCTCGGAACATTGAAAGGGATTTCCTATAATAGAAAAAATAGCCGGTTAAAATTTTGCTGTTTATTTAACTACTTTTGGGTTTATTATCTTGAAATAATCTCTTTTGAACTTATAATATTATCACAGCTTTGCTTGTAAATTCAAAAATCAAGAGGAGATGCAGAGACAATCGCTGCGTTCTAGCGTATCACGTAGTTAGTGAACTGTTAAAGTCCTCGAACTATTTTAAACTTCTGGGATATTTATTCGTTCATTCATGAGTACAAACTCATTGGGCCTCGTTGAGATGTCCCCTATTCGTATTAGGCCTAGGTTCACAGTGTGATTCTACTGATATATAGGATCTTCCAAGGAACGCAGCCGGAGTCCTCTGAGCGCACCTGTGTGGAGCCCAATTGAATAAAAATGTAAAAACTAGTACTCTTACTACGTGTCGCAGTCGGTGAGGAGCATAAACTACAATAATACCTACCAAAACTACGTTTGTCACCGCCTGCAGCACGTAATAAAAGTACCTACTAGTTTTTACATTTATTATTCAATTTATTTTTATCAGTCGGGGTTTTTGTTTGTATGATAATTTATTTCATTAACAGACTTCTTATTTCATTTCAGTTTCAGTACAGTTTGTATAAGGTGTAAATTGAAATAAATAATTATGGCAATGAGCTAATAAAAATTATTAACTAAGGAAATCTGTGTGATCTTTAATTTAATAGCATTAAGGCAACGTGGATAGCGACATACTCAAAATTTGTAGAGATAAAAGAAATACCCGTAGGAATACCTAATGGTCAATGAAACCTAATTCTAAGTGTGATTATTATACCTACTAAAACTCCGTAGAATAGAATATGATAGTGACTGTCTGTTTCCAATAAAGAAATGGCAGAAACCTGTAAAACAACGAACAACCGAACAGCGCTCTTCTTGCTAGAGATAATGAAAAAAAGAACTGGGACAGGTATCCCACACCCCCTGCCACCCCAACTACTACAAATATATACCTACACAATAGATAAAACTGAGCTTTCGTCCAATAACGTCACAAACTTTTATAAATACGTGAGGATATTGCCAACAATGACTTGAAATTATGTCAGTTTAGCATCATCTTACGTAATTAATATTTAATTTATTTGATAGCCATGTATAGGGTGGCGGGTTAAACACTTATTCGCTTATCTATACTCGTATCGATACATGAAGCGAAAACTTCTCTTCGCTTAGACTCGGCGCGACTCGGTGGGGAAAAGAACGTGGGGACAGAAAGTGCATCAATAAGTTGTTGAAATACTTCATAATAAATTTGAAATAAGAACATTTCTTCATCCGAACTGTCCATAATGCGATAATGACCTTCTATATCTGTTATCAATGAAAAAAAAAAAACTCGATTCGCCTGAAATATACGCGTAAGGAATAAATGCGATTAGACTCGACGCACTTCGTTTCGACGTTTTTACGTAATATTCAGATGAATAATACATAATTTAAATGTTTATTTTTTTATTTGGGTGTATCAAATTTAGTTTTTATTTAGGTATATTTATAGTCGAACTTCGACCATTGCGACAGATCTATTAGTTAATGCAAAAGGATGCTTATTACACTTATTAGATTATCATCCTAAATATTTTACCTAGAAAAATATTATATGAATACTTAATTGTACCGGTTATCCATTAAATTAAATTCTTGATAGAGAATGAGCACACCGAATGCCTGATAAATATGTGAATCGTGCTAAAAGCAAACGCGGCGCTTGATGAAATGGTTCGCTAATGGACACTCACCTATCGTAGACTTCTGAACAGTTAATTGCAAGATCTTCATCCAATGAGATGAATTATAGATTTTTAATGGGTTTCTGCAACAAGCACTACCAAAGATAAAACAATCACCGAAGGTAGAATTTACGGTATTAATCATTGATATACGACTTGTGCGTTTACTTTGCTAGTATATCAATGATATTAACTGTATTAAAGATCATATGAGAGATCCACTACGTCCTCCACACATCGATTGTTTGTGTTACTAAAATAATTAATTAAATCATTTTTACATGGTTTGCTACACGATCAACTGCATTAAGTCATTTGTTTTGATGTCTTGTGAAACACTGTTTATAATACAGTTTTTTAACTACACTAAAATAATGTAGTAAATTACAATATATATATGTTATCGTGAAATTAATATTTTTAATAAAGGTCTCTAACCAAAATATAAGATAAGATAATCATAAGATCGCAGGGACAACACCTGAGGTGATGTGCACCAGTTAAAGCTCCCTATAAATCGGAATGCAACAACATTTTTTTTTCGTATGGAAGTAACAAACGAGCACGCAGCCCACCAATGATGGTAAGTGACCACTGCCATCTGTAATCAACCCCATAAGATAACAGTCCTACCTGAGGTCGGCCACAGATGCGTTGCTACCCCTGAGAACTAAGTTGTAACGCGTTGAATAAGTATGTCTCCCTTACCACACCCTTAGTTGTCACCACAAAAGTGTTACCATCCTGACAAAGACATATCAAACATGACAATGACAAACAAAAGGTATATTGCAAAAATGTTTAGTAGGTACAATGGCTATATGGTAAAGTATGTACATTTAAAATCATTACACGTATATAAACGTTATACAGGTACTTTAATTGTAAACGAAGTGTAATTGTAAAGTTAAACAGTGAAAAGGCCAAATAAGAATTATATCAGAAATTCGTTCCATGAACGGCTTCCATTATGCTATTTCTCTCATATTATAAATTCTCTCCAAAACCTTTAAAGATCTTATGGTGCGTGAAAAATACGCTTTAGCGCAAAATTTGTAGCACACTTGAAAATATGAACGTTAGGGCCACGTAACGGGGAAATTAGTAGAAATGGCATATAGTTATAATTATGTATCTATGTCATAAATTTTTTACTTATATGAAGTTATATGGATCTTAGAGGATCCGACATATGTATACATTTTTAATAATAGAGATTATTACATGCAAACTTGTCTATCATACTTCATTCCCATTCAGATTCTCGATATTATTTGAATAGATTATTATTTTTTCATTATTTACATAAGTTAGGTTAAAATCAATCCCAGAATATTTTAATCACAACATATATCAATATGGTAATATGATGACAAGTAAGGCTTAAAACGTTACAAGGTTGTAAAATAAAAATTGACAAATGTTTCCCTATTCTAATAAAATAAATTCAACATCTGATCTATTTCTTTTAACTATTATTATTTTTGCATCCCTAACTATAAGTTAACTCGGGAACTCCAGCTCCCCGGGTGTATTTGTGTTAGCTACCCCTCACCCTCTTATTACCATTGTGCTAGCTTTATTTTATTTGCTTTAATTTATATTCGGTTTGTTTAACCAACTTGCAAGGCTCTTCTGTATGTTTGCTTTTATTTAGATACGGCCAACAAATTCATAAAAATCCTTTTTTTACCATATATCATTATATTTTTACCAAAGATAGATCTTTGGAAAGTTTTATGCAAATGTCAATTCGGCATTTTTTTAAATAAGTATCGTACTAAGTAAATTAATTATAGTCACTAAAATATGTTGTGATCGAATATGAGTGTAAACAACGGTAATTGTTTTATTTCCTAATTGTAATTTATCTAGGCGATAAAACATACTATATGTATTACGCATAGATATAGGACGTCGTAGCGAAAAAGTTCTAAATATATGGTTTTACGATTAGCATCCATAAATCTTGATATATGTACTTAATAACAATTTAACTTAAAATTTTGTATGAGCTATAAAAGAAGCGGTTATTTGACAACTACAACTGTAGGATCTGATACTTCCGCCCCATCTTAACATGTTCCATTATCATCTTCTTTATAATCCTTATCATCCTCTTCATAACGAATCAACTTGCGAAGTGGTGCTAAATTATAGATAATCAAAAATAATTCTGTAAAGGAACTACGTAATTACAAGTAAGACACATCGAGAACTACTTCAATGTGTATTAATTGGGAATACGTTTATTTTATATTCAGTTAGTTAATCTTCGATTTAATTTTTAACACAATTAAACATTAGTTATATTAAAAATATGTACTAGATACGTTAACTTGCCACATTTGATAGAATTTCGACGGTATTGATTGCGGCGAGGTCTTCGCCACACGTTGTCTGTCATATATCTTTTGCCCTAGTGGCGGATTTAGATATTTACCGCCAATACGCTATTGAAATTTATTCGCCCCTATGACCGGAGCAAGGCCGGCCTTCTTCTTCTTTAGTTTCGGGCCGTACAGACGACCGCGGAATCAAAAAATCACAATTTGCTGCTTCCCCTAAAGTTAGGGAAAATAGGTCGTCAATATATTCACCAAATATTCTCCAAAAGTTCCTGAATCTGTCGCTCTATGCTCCATCCTATTCAGCGTTAGTAAATCCGCCATTGGCTTGCCCTTTGATACTTTTATCATATAAAAAATAATCTCACAAAAAATCACTCCTTCGCTGATACGGTTAAGATCCCTATGTCAAAATGTAATAAAATACTTTCTATCTATTTTCCCAGCGTACATAATTACGTATATCCGATGTTTAATCAACAAATTTTTCTTCAATGGTCACCGCACCATGTCAACTCCGCGTGAAATTTAAAAGTCAGCTATCAAAACTAAAAAAAAAATGTTTTTTTTTGTGGAGGGGGAAACCTTCAAAAAGTACCCGACGCCGTGGGAGCGACGCCGGGTTATGTGGGATTTCTATAGCACTAAAAACCCTCCGGTGGCCGTCTTTAACACTGTATGGAGGATTCCGGGATCTCCATCGGAACACAACCGAAGTCCTCCGAACGCGATGCCCTAACGGGCTCTGCCTCGGTGAGCATTGGGGCTCACCACAACGTTTGGTATTTACGGCGGTATGCAACCACACATATCGCCGTCCTTCCCGGGCTCGCTGGATGGACGGTTAGAATTCCCACTCTTGCCGCCCACAACCCCGGAAGCCCCCTTTTATTCGCCTCTTACGACAGGCAGGCGATACCGTAACCCTACTCTGGTCCCGGGATACAGGGACATAATACAATACCTACTTATCTTCTTATTACTAACTCGTTTAACACATCTCCTTATATATTAAGCCCAGGAATTTATTATTTTAGAAGCCCATGGCATTTAGAGAACAGAATTACAGTTATATATTTTTTTACTTTGTTAACAGGTCAGCGGCCTGAAATTCGAGACTCAACTCAGGACATTGAATCAATTTCCGGAAACTTTGCTCGGCGATCCACAGCGAAGAATCCGGTACTTCGACCCGTTAAGGTAAAGAAAATGCCAAGACTAAAAGAGTATCAAAATGCAGATAGTAAATGCTACTTGCGATACGTAACGTATCTATAACTTTACGATAGAGTTTTAGCGCGAACAATGTTTTTGACAAAAAATTGATGTCTAGTCCAAGAGGCGGTATGCGTGGAACTTCCGTGTACGCGAGTATTCAAACGTTGTTCAAACGACATCGTGCAAATATTCCAATCAAATAAATGTTTTCACATTTCACTTAATTGTTTACTGAAAGCAGAGTATTTTATTACATACTTCAATTGAACTGTCTATTTTTTATTCTAATGTTACAAAATATGTTTGTTCAATTAAATTGTCTTCTTTTTATTCTAATGTTACAAAAAAAGTCATAAGTATGTTATAAATATTTTCAGAGATGGTTCACGTACTGTTTCCTTTTCAGAAACGAGTACTTTTTCGACCGGAACCGACCATCATTCGATGCCATCCTGTATTACTACCAGAGCGGGGGACGCCTGCGCCGTCCCGTAAATGTACCCCTGGATGTGTTCTCGGAGGAGATCAAGTTCTACGAACTGGGAGAACAGGCAACCAATAAATTCCGGTAATATATTATCGACTTGATCACAAAATGTATTTATTACACAAAGTAAGTATCCTTTTAGTCCAATAACTGACGATTTTTATCCCATTACAGTGAAGATGAGGGTTTCATAAAGGAAGAGGAGAAGCCCCTGCCATCCAACGAGCGCCAACGCAAAATCTGGCTGCTCTTCGAATACCCTGAGAGCTCCCAGGCCGCGCGCGTTGTTGCCATCATCTCGGTCTTCGTCATTCTTCTGTCGATCGTCATCTTCTGCTTGGAGACCCTCCCTGAATTTAAACACTACAAGGTCTTCAACACCACCACCAATGGCACCAAGATCGAAGAGGACGAAGTCCCAGACATCACTGACCCATTCTTCCTGATCGAAACCCTATGCATCATCTGGTTTACTTTCGAGTTGATAGTTCGGTTTTTGGCATGTCCTAATAAGTTTAACTTCTTCAGAGACGTGATGAATATAATAGATATAATTGCGATCATACCGTACTTCATCACCCTGGCCACCGTAGTCGCTGAAGAGGAGGATACACTGAACTTGCCGCGCACTCCAGTATCCCCGCAAGACAAATCTTCCAACCAAGCCATGAGTCTCGCTATCCTTCGTGTGATTCGTCTCGTACGAGTCTTCCGGATCTTCAAGCTGTCACGCCACTCTAAGGGTCTCCAGATCCTTGGACGTACTCTCAAGGCGTCTATGCGTGAACTCGGGCTTTTGATATTTTTCCTGTTCATAGGTAAGAACAACTGTCATATAACAGTACATAATTATTTAGGTTATTTTCTTATGTTTAATTAAAAATAGATTTTAAATAATATTAATTAGATTACTTGCCCTAGCAACTTTTACTACAATCGGCAACTGCAAGATTGTTATTGTTAAAATACTTAACGAAAT
>DWNY01003146.1:0-10263 GCA_018250635.1 Telegonus apastus
GCTATTGTAACGTCACACAGGTAACATCGAGCACTCGGCCGCCCGCGCGAGCGACGGCCGCCGCGTGACGTCACGCGACAACGGGAGCTACATAATCGATACTCTGCTGTAATTATGACGTCACAATGCCGACCCACAGACTACGTGACATTTAGTTCGCATGTAAGATGGTATACATTAAATTTGATGACAAGGTTTAACATGACTGACATCACATTACATACGTCGTCGTTAGCAACGCATACCAAATAGCGTATCACCATTAAGTTGACAACTATGACGTCACTAATCGGTAACGTACCGTGGTGGGCATCACGATCACAAATTCACCATGTAGGTAGAATTAGATTTATTAGTAGCAGGTTAAGGTAATTGTTTCAACTGATATATAAAAATGGTCCTTCGAACCGCATACAAATTAAATGCAAGAACATATTTAATAGTTACTTTATTTTTTCCAGGTGGATCGATTCTGGCGTCGATCGGATCCTTCCAGCAGATGTGGATATCCTCGCAGGAGTACGACGAAGGCGGAAAGGGTCAGCTCGAGAGGAAATGTCCCTAGCGCGTTGCCTAGTTGTTACTTGAAGATTGTGTCTACAAACTGATTTTTTTAAAGCTACGTAAGTAGCAAACGAGCATGCAGCCCACCTGATGGTAAATTACGGATAAAAATCGGGTGGCAGTGACCACTTGCCAGTGTGCGCTCGTTTGGTGACAGTCAGAATGGCCGGTCACTACCCATATTTTACATCGAAATAATTACTAAAAGTTACTACCTAGTTGCTACTAACCGTTAGATAATTGCTACCTTTGTTTTTAAAAAAACAGACTACTTTTTAAGGTGACAGCCATTCTGATATCAGGATGACGGGTCACCTATTTAGTTGGAATCAATAGTTGCTACTTAATTGAGCGAATTTAGATTTGCTCATTTAATTCTACAGGAATTTAGGCATTAAAATAGTAAATCTATAACAGCTCTTTGTCCTTAAGGGCTATGGGGTCCAAAACTATGTAAATGAAGGTAGCAATTTAATAGCAACTATTGGTTAAAAAAAGACTCGATTCGTTTGCGCAGATTGTTCCGACTGAATAGGTGACCGGCCATCCTGATATCAGAATGGCTGTCACCTTAAAAAGTAGTTAATTTTTTTTAAATCAACGGTAGCAATTATTTAACGATTAATAGCAACTAGGTAGCAACTTTTAGTAATCATTTCGATGTAAAAAATGGGTAGTGACCGGCCATTCTGACGGTCACGTCGTTTGCTACTTCAAACGTATAAAAAAATCTATCTAGACAATTTCGTACGCCTCATAATAGCAACGTAATCCTGTATAATAATAGTCGAATCTTACGGAATATGTACTTTAACAGCGTGCGTTGCTGTTATGATGTAAGTGTCTCTAGATTAAGTTATTATGTAAAATAAGTAATGTAATTTTCAAATGAACATTAAAACATTTTATCTAAATTTGCTTTTGTATTATTAATTTATTTTAAACAAAATTTTCTCTATTATACATATGATAAACAAGAGGCGTTTTCCAATTTTTTATTTTAAGGGGTAATTTATTATATGTAACTAATAAAACACAAATTATTAACTAATAAACTTTAATTAATTCTACACTTATCTTAATAAATAAATATCAATACGTAATTAACACAGTTAATTAACCTAGGAACAACATTCTATAATAAAATTGATTGACATGATCCAATCACATGAACATGACATTTGAAACATTGTAATATATTAAAACGTAGACATATAGCAAAATAGCACACAGTCCACCTGAAGGTAAGTGGCTAATGCCGCCCATGGACATCTGTAATCAACCTAAGATAAGATCGAACCTAAGGGTGACCACAGATGCGTTGCTACCCTGAGAACTAGTTGGAACGCCTCGGATAAGTATGTCTCCCTTATCATATTATTTAATTTCTAAAACACGCACGTAACTGAAAAATCAGAGGTTAGCCGTAGCAAGGAGTCGAACCTCGGACCTTCTGATGATAAGTAGAATTTCTTTTGAGATTATATGTCTAACCAGAATTCCTATAAATTGTCTTGCAATGCTTATATATATGCCTAAGAATAATTATGTACTTCACATTACAAATACCTTCCTACGTTTATGCGACCGGCAGTGTTAGGGTACATTAACGTGTACAGACATGGAGCGTGCCAGACACGTGACGGGACAGACAAAGTATGTTTTAAACGGTTTATCTGACTTAACAACTAACAATTTAAAGTCTTAGAAGTCAATAATAATCTACTTTGATGAAAAATCTTCAAATCCCCTTTTCATTAGAGAAACTGATGTCAATCCAAATTTCAATCCAATCCGTCAAAACTGAACGTCATTCCTTACTTCTGTATATATAAAAAGAATGTAACTCGCGGTTGCTGTCTCTATGTTTAAAATTACTTACCGCCAAAACAATGCGATTGAATTCATGGAAATTCAGATATATTCATAGTACGAATATTAACTTAACATTTCGGCTATATTTTATCGAAATCGATCCACTCTGTCAACCGTCATTATAATTTAGAATCAGAAGTAACTTTTCTTACATCGAATTATGTACGTACGCGAATAGTTCTACTTAAGTGGATTAGATGGCGTAAATGTAAAAGCATCACTGAAACGTAAATGTAAATACATATGGCAGAACAGCGATTGCCTGGTCAGCTAGTCTTTAATATAAATGTCAGATTTATGCTCACCGAAGGAGTATTTTCAATATGGCCATTAGCTTTGAAATTGACGTATGGGTTGAGGGTATTCTGGAATTCAGTCTTGAAGTCGTAGCCCTTGAGGTTAAAGAACAGCGCCACCATGCCGTACTGGCCTTGCTTCGCCTTCACATCCAGGTCTACACCCTTAGGTTCGAGGCTGTAGTGGCCGTCCAAGGTGATAGGATCGGATGATTTTGGCAAGTTTATCTGGTTAAAATTAAAACAGATTGTGTTAGTAATCATGAGTAAGTATGGTATTAAGTCAAGTTATGTTATAAGTAAAATCGTGCTTTCTTTTCTTATACTTTATGCGGTCAAAGCCTACATTTTTTATAAAAATGTTCATTTTTTAAATATAATTTTAATATGTGTGCAGATTTTACTCACGGTTTCAACAGACGAATATAAAATAAAAAATGTAAGCAATGTTTGTAAATATTGTATTTGGCCTCACCTTGATGCCTTCTAAGGTATATTTGACTGCTGGTCCATTAGTTTCTTTGATCATTTGTCCATCGACCTTCAAGGACTGTTTGCCATGCTCGTCAGGCAGCTGATATTCTGCTACTGGTTTGAAAACACTTCGTCTTTCATCTCCTTGAATATTGAATCCGAGTCTAGCAAAGTATTCCTGGGCATCCAGCTTACCCTTTACCATGAAGGCATATTCGGAAGGTTTAGTGAGTAGAGAAATTTGACCCGAAGCAGCTTTGATTGGGGAATCCAAAGAGAATTTGAGAGTCTTTTCTTCGGAGTTCATTACAACGTCACCAAAGACTTGAGTACGGCGGTTCTGGGATCCTGTTCGTAATTTAAATAAATATTTTTTGATTAAATTTCATAATTAATAATACTTCTTAAATCAAATCAAACAATAAACATCAGTTGATTAATAACTACTGATTGTGAATTCTTACCTTCAGCATCGAATAACATTTCTACGCCGTAGCTTCCCTGGTTTTTGTCAGATCGCACTATTCCCTTGATATGGTAACCTCGAAGGTCGTTCTTCTCCAAGACTAACCTCAACTTGGCTGCGCCACTAAGCGGGAAGCGGGACATGAACTTGGAAATTGAGTTTTGAGCATCAGGCCCTAGAATAAAATTTACGAATTACATGTATTATTGTTCTAATAAATTAAATAACTTGCTGAAAATAACAAAATGTTAAGTAAATGACCACCACCCCTCCATCATTATAGAATAAAAAAATATTCGGAGTCTTACCAGAAACTGAGAATGGCAAGGAGATTTCACCGCATAATGTAAGACCGAGCATTCCGGCAAGTTGATCGAAGCATCCTGAGTATTCTTTTTTGTCAGTGTCTACTACGATTGGAGTAGTCTTCTCCATGCAACCCTTTTCGGCCGAGAAATAAACCAGCTCCCTTGACGCTGTCAGAATTTCCTGTTTGTCCATAGGCAAGGCATATTGTAGATCGAACCCGTGCCCGTTTTCGATAACCTTAGCGATCAGATGACCACCAGTCGAAGAATGCAAATTGTTAGTAACTTTGAGACCAGCGCCAATAGCATCGGCATCTACAAAGAAGACTCCAGTGACTTCGATATCGGTGCTGGGAACCAGTTTGATATCAACTTTGGCATTTTCGGGGGATTTGAGGCATTCTTTAATGTTAATGCTGGTGGCAACGTCAACTCGGCCGGTAGCTGCTCCTATCACATCCAGTTTAAGCGGGAGACCAGTAGATGTTGGGTAAGCGAGCTCCGCGTCCAGGAAGAGAAGATGACCACGTACTTCTTGCTGCAAATAGAAATTAACAAAATTACTAAAATACACAATATGACAAAAAGATCAACTTACTTGTCCTATAATGCTATCACGGCTAGTAAAGAATTTTCACAAATGTATACAAATTGTCTCACCTGGAACCTCTTGATTTTGTTCATGCCGTCGTTTAGAACCTTGAGGAACTGGTCCAAAATGTTGTTTACGTCGAAGCCCTTATCATCTCCGAGGGAGAGGAACACGGCATCGGTGCCAAAGAGTTTCAGATACACGTCCAAATCCAATTCATTGTTGTAGGAGATGCCTTTTACTTTCATCTGGAAAATAAATAATAATTGTGTTAGAAGATCTTAAAAAGACTTTTTGATTACATACCTAATAACATCAACCATTGACTCATATATGACTCAAAATTATTGATCAATATCACGTATGTCCACAACGCCACCCATTTAGCTTTGATTTTTTCGGATATATTAAAATTATTATGACTGACTGTGGATGGCTTTACTCGTTTAAAGAAAGACCTGACGCATTAAAATCCGTATACTCGAACGTTAATGAACGTATTTGTCGATTTTATTGGTACTGTACTGGATACTTACTTGCTTATCAAAGCTGTCCACTTCACTCTTGATGGAGCGGCGTCCACGGACACTGGTTTCCACTTTCTTCGAAGACTCCTCCATCCGTTTAACGAGATCATCGTAAATGTCTTGTGGCTTTTGTGTGCGAAGGAAACTCTTAGGGCCTAAGAAATGTTCGATTACTCTGTCCAAATTGCCTTGACGGCCGCCAATCTATAGAACGAAGGAAAGAAACAACTGTTATTCTGAAAACATATTTCAATGCGGGATTAAGTGCATTTCATTACATTTGCATTTCATAGCAATGAAATTGTGACAATCTTGAATTGAAGTGTGAATTTAATCTTAATGAATCACTTTTTCTAGGTTTTTGACTTAAGAAAAAGAACCGAATTCATCTATAGAGCAATATGTAAAAAAAAAACTCAGTTGTCTCTGGGGTAGTATTTTATTACTAAATTTCTCACCTCCAGAACGTTGATGTTGTGTCCAAAGACCTCAGCAGTGAGGTTCATACTGACAGATCTTGGTAGGAACGAATCTTGCGAGAAAATTATCGTTTGCTCTACATTGCCTCCCACTCCGAGAGCATCCACGTTGTACGACATTTCCCGGTAAGATGAGTATTTCCTGCAAGTAGAAATTCCTCTTTAGATATTCCTCTTTATCCGAAAGGTTGCTTGATTTTTGAAGAGACTTGGTCAATAATTTTAAAGTTATGGTAGTGTGCGTACTTACACAGAAGGTTACAGTGAAGGATTCACCTCATAGGTAGCATGAGAAATAAGAAAAAATATATTCTATTTACTTTAAAAATAGTTGCGAGTGCAAAAATATAAGTTAATTTAAAATTATGGATTATATTTATATTAGCTATATCCTGTACTTTACGTATATATATTTTAAAGATGGTAGAAACCTTTATGGTTCCACTCTTTAAGTGTTTAAGTGTCTGAACGTCTGGTAAGGAAAATACTTATCCGAGGCGTTCTACCTAGTTCTCAAGGATAGCAACGCATCTGTGGTCAACCTTCGGTAAGACTTTCTTTTTATCTGGGATTGATTAAAGGTGTCTATGGGCGGCAGTGGCCACCTACCATGAAATGGACTGTAAGCACGTTTGCTATTTCCAAATTATAAAAAAATAAAAACAACTAACCTGTCATCGATGTTGAATTTATTGGGAATACCAATGAGGCCGTAGTGCTGCCTTGCAAGCTGCTTGTCCGGGTTAGCGGATGACCGAATGTGGCGGAGGGATGTGGTGATGAAGCGACCGACTGCAAAGACACGGTTTATTAAATACAGGAACCATTGATCAAGGGTCAGATCGGTGATAGCCTAGTTTTAGAAATTTTAGCCTTTCATACTGTGAGTATTGATTTATATCCCAGGCAAAACTTATTTTTAGGCATGTGCACTATAAAGGTGAATAAATATGTGATGAGGAAACTCACAAGCCCGAAAAAACTCCTAAAAAGAGAGAAGTCTACCAATCCATTATATGACCTTAATACATCTGAGAAAAGATCCACAACTGGTTGATGAAAATTAAATACAAACAATCAAAAAATATGGAATAGGCCAAGGTACCTTGGTGAACTGGCTCATGGTTCAGGAGGTTCTTGATATCATTAGCAGAGTGAGCATCAGGGCAATCAATGACAGCCAGGTACGCCTTTATACGGATCTCTGAGTCTTGTTGCACATTCTTCATCAGATCTGTTGCGGTCTTCTTTAGCTGTTGAAAATAAAATTTAAAGTTAAACGACACAATTAACAACAAATATTGAATAAGGACTAGGAAACTATGGATATGAACATATTTATTACATAGGAATTTGACCATTTCATCGGAAATCACCATGGATACTCCTCTGTCTAGGGGCGACAAGGTATCTAGGACTCCTTCCTGCTAAAACCCAATCAACTCTAAACTGTCCCGAGTCCCTTGCTGAGGAATAGACCCCGCCTCTTTTACGTAAACTAATGTAACTATTCTTTTAACAGGGTATTTTCAAAATCAATCTATACAAATAAATAAAATTGAAGTGTCTGTTTGTAATTACAATGTAATAAATTTTTAATAAATGCATATGAAAGTATACACGGTACCTATAGCAAAATACGATAGAATTTTTTTATCTGTCTGTCTGTTTGGATGAATTAATCTTCTAAACGGCTGGATCGATTTTGACGGGACTTTCACTATAAGATAGCTAAAATCTAAGGCGTAAATTAGGCTACTTAAATTTTTGAAACAGGACTAGCGCACGCTCCACGCGCATACGGCCCGCCATCGCGGGCGTTAATGTGTTTATTAGGCCGATATTAATGTATGACTTTTTACTCCTTTAAAGCGGATGAAACCGCGGAGAATAGCTTGTACAAAATAAAAACCCATCACAAACCTTGGCAGCGCATGGATCGGCGTGGAATGCTTCCAGAGCGGCAACACGGACTCTAGCCTTCACGTTGTTGTCGGCGGCACAGTGAGATATTTTGTCGATGAGACTGTCTTCCAAATGGCGAATGTTGCGGATACCTTTCAATACTGCTACAACCTACAGATAAAATAATAAATATAGAAAGGTAGAAAGAAAGAAGGTCTTTCCATAATAAAAGTACAACATATCAATATTAGTGAAAACTAAAAAACATTAGTATTACTTTCGATAATATTTTACTGATTTATAGTATAAATGGAATCAATAAATTCTATGTATTTTATAGAAGAGTAATAAAAAACTATCATCAAAAAAAAACAGCACGACGAGAAGCATTCATACGACTAGTAAGGTTCAATTTTTCAATGGAAAAGCGTATTATTAGTCTACCAATACTTTCGTTTTGGATGACTGGATTACAGTAACACGGTTTTCGAAGATTGTTCTACATGAAATGTCTTACATAGTCTTCCTCGGCCTTGGTCTTCGGTTTGCAGTTCTGGAGCTTAGCGCCAAACTTCTTGCTCAAAGCGACAATTCCTTCTGACTTTGCGCCATGGCAGTCGTGGTCACGGCAGTAGACGCCAGCCAACGCCCCCACTCCTAGATACACCTCCTTGGGCAATTTGGGCATGTCCAAAAGACCCTAGTAAATTAAAAATAAATTAATGAAACTGACCAAGTGCAAGAGCTTCACACTGACCAAGTGCAGGTCTACAAACATATTTGGGTGACATTATATATATTTCTCTCGAACAATTGTCATTCAAGGTATTTTTAATCACACAAGCCTGTAAAGTTAAGCAACTTCTTTCGCCATCGGGAGTTGGATGGGCGACCGCTAGTGTCAAAATTACAAGCGTGCTTCCCTACTTTGAAGAACGCATTAAGGCGTTGGTCCCGGCTATTATCATGCGAAGAGAGTTGTTAACTTCATCTGAAGACTTATGGACGGCTTGAAGACCACACCCTTCAAATATGAGCCCAGCAGCAAAATAGGTGTGACGGTGGTGCCACTGGATTCGAAGCACAAAAAGTTCAACAACCTGTATAATATATCAGCAACGGTACTTACAGCAGCAGCCTTCATTGCTTCATCGTTGACGTGTCTCGCGTTGCCAAGAGACAGGAAGACGAGTTTTTCTTCAATGGCGTTCAAGCCTTTGCTCTTCAAGATCTGAATTGACACTTCAATGCTGTACCCGGTTCCAGTGCGGAGAAGACCGTCAAGGAAGACGCGCCTAGAAAAGAATAATATTGTTAAGCCTTTTGTATAGTTTACTTATGTGTCATATAAAATATAAGTTGATCAATGAGGAGCTCACGTTATTATTTATCATTATCAGCATATTAAGCATTTGTGCCCTTATTAATCAAATCTTAATTTCTTTCAAATAAGGTATGCTATACTACAGCTATACATTAATAACCTATATCACGTTAGCTATTATGTATTTGATTCGTATAGCTCATGATAATCTAAAGAACGTATAACCTTTTAATTAAAAATACCTTTTCGCTATAAAAGTGTTTTTGTACTGGAAATGGAAGGAAAAATATATTATATCCTGCCCTCATTTTTGGAATAAAAAATAAAATCAAAATTTAAATTGGTCTTATGAATTACTTACTTTTCAAGTTCATTGCCTTTAATTTGGTTGTAGACTTTCATCAGATCGTCTTTGCTGGTCGTTCGGAATATCTGAGAACAATAAGACAAGAATTAAAATGAAGTTTTTAATTTTTCTTTTTTTTATAAAATAATCAACAAAGCAACTTTAAACAGGATATCAAATCTGCACGTTACTCCTGAGGACTAGGATGGTCGCCGCATATGAAAGTGAGACCATATCATTCCACCGAAACGCAAACATCAGTCGAACTATACCCGTTCTACCATCGAGCAAAATATATTAGGCATGTATATAATTTGACAGTTAGTGGTTCATTTTACAGCAATAAGGATACTTAACAAGACCTGCATATCGTATATTCCTAAAATATTAAACTCTCTAAACTTATCTAACTTCACCAAAAGACTATGCACATTGAAAAGAGATAGGGAAACTCACCCTAACGAGTTGCGCGAAGTTACCAGCGGATTTGGAGCTGGCTTCGGTGGTTAAAGTCTTTGCAGTCTCTTTAACAGCGTTGAAGGCGTTCTTGAAGTTGCTTTGCTCATTGGCGTTGCCATGAGGGTTCTCGAAGATAATGGTGCGCCGTTCAACGCAGTTGCCTGAAACATAGTCATGAATAGTTCTAACTATAACATTAACTAAGGGGTGTAGCCCAATGGCAGAACTGGATGTATCAGTCAGGGCGATTCAAACTTCAAATCCCAGATCTGGGTTAGAAATTAGTTATCACTTGCTTTAATGCCAACGAAAACATCGTTAGATAAGATGCACTCTTGAAAGTTATCTTAAGTATGGCCTAAACCCCTCTATCCCTGAGAGACAGGTAGGACGATGATATAGAAATGTAATATACTACATCATAGTCATTACCACAAAGATAAAAGATAATATTTTAATATAAGATTATTAAAACAATCAGAAAAATATCAGATTTGGCATTAAGTTCGCCCTTTGAAACATAGATTTACAATAAAGTATAAATAAATTAATGTTGTTATAGCAGTTGCGCCACCAAAATCAAACGATGAAGGTTTCGCTTTCAGCTACATATATATTCATGGTCGTTAAGCTTACCTGCATCTCCAC